>OZ017739.1:300280298-300537798 GCA_963969285.1 Odontomyia ornata | reverse complement strand
GGCTAGCATGCTTTGGGGAGTGCCGATCCCCCGGACCCGAGGATTTGGAAGTCGCTATGAGGTGGTTCCTCTTTGGAAGACAGGTAACGACCCTGACAGAATCTGGACTACGCTTTGGACAATGAACTAGAATTGATGCTTTGGGCTGCCAAACATGATGGTTTCGACCTAGTTGCTTTGCATGGTAGCACCGAGGGGACACTTTTACCGGGACGGAGACGGTATGATAGTTGAATTGAGTTCACGCCAATTCAACTATCATACCGTCTCCGTCCCGGTAAAACCTTGGCACCTCGGAGTACGTTCGAAGTTTGCACCATTGGGTTGGTGGTGTAGGTTCGGTTGAGACGGACTCCTGATTAGCGCTGGTCTGGCTCTGATCAGTTGTCCGCATAAAGGCGTGTGCGCACCCTGCATGGCCGGTCAGCTCTGCGAAACAAACACTGAAACCAAAAAGGTGACTAAGCACACAAACGGAGACAGCGGCTCCGATGCGAGACTCAACCAACTAAAAGACTTCAAAATATATCAACAAAAGAAAAAAAAACTCGAGAAAAGGGGGAAACGCGATGGCCCGAAACAAATTGAGTAGGCATGAACATGCCCCTGTCAAAAGGACTGTGGTAATTGAGCAGTCGCCTAGGCAAACTGCTCGAAAAACAACATAATACTTGATCCAATTTTAATTGTAAATTTAAAAAATAAATATTTAAATTTGCAATTAAAATTCGATCACGGCAACCCCTTTGCAACGCAATTTATGAAAATGAATTGCCCTTTCACGCGATTGAAGATATCGGTGGGACGCGAGCTGTGGGCTCGCCAAGAAACCAACGTGCGACTCGGGAAGTCTGTTTCTGCTCTCCACAAGTAGCGCATGCGAGCTTTCAAACTTCCCTCGGGGTCTGACTTTTGTGCGAGGTGTGTAGTTGAGATTAGAATTTTGCTTACTTCCTCGTTCCATTTAAATACAAGAAGTGTTTAAGCAGTTTCACGATTAGCGACTCTTTTCGGCCGTCGAATGATTATTCGGGATGAAATTAGTTTTCATACGAAATTCCGGAGTTAAAGAAATTTTAACTTCAGAATTTCGTATGGAAACTAATTTCATCCCGGATAATGCGTGTGTGTGCGAACACCTCAAGAATTGCAGCAACAACTTTCGCACAAAATCAATCTCGGACACGACGGCCTAAGCTTTTTGCCACGATAAATAAAATTTTCAATAAATCTCGCTGAAATTACGCTGGTCGAGTGCGCAACTACGTCTAATTAAAATTAATGAAGAAATTGATTGCGAAGTTGGTGGAGCAATCGCTCAAACGGATAAGATTCATGTTTTGGTGTGTACCGTTCACTGCCCGAGGAGAAAAGCGTCGATAAATGTGTGTCGCATTTTCAATGGCAATGGCAACAAAATAAAAGTGGTTGTTTCGGTTTGTGTTGATGCGCTCGGAAGTTAATACAATTATTTTCGATTTAGCTGCTAACTGCAATCATTTACGCAAAGAATCCGTAGATTTTACGCAATACGTAGTAGCTTACAGTTTTTAGGGGGTCTTATACATAATAGTAGAATGTTAATGGAAATAAACATTTTTTTTAACCAGTGCGATTTGCTGAAAATTTTTAAAAATGATCTCAAAGCATGCTTTGGGGAGTGTCGATCCCACGGACCCGAGGATTTGGAAGTCGCCATGAGGTGGTTCCTCTTGGGAAGACAGGTAACGACCCTGACTGAATCTGGACTACGCTTTGGGCAATGAACTGGAATTGATGCTTTGGCCTGCGAACATGATGGTTTGGACCTAGTTTTTTTGCACGGTAGCACCGAGGTGACACTCGTGCGTGAACGGCTCCAATTCAACTATCATACCGTCTCCGTCCCGGTAAAACCTTGGCACCTCGGAGTACGTTCGAAATTTGCACCATTGGGTTGGTGGCGTAGGTTCGGTTGAGTCGGACTCCTGATTAGCGCTTGTCTGGCTCTGAGCAGTTATCCCCATAAGGACGTGTGCGCACCCTGCATGGCCTGCCAGCTCTGCGAAACAAACAATGGAACCAAAAAGGTGACTAAGCACACAAACGGAGATAGCGGCTCCGATGCGAGACTCAACCAACTAAAAGACTTCAAAATATATCAACAAAAGAAAAAAAAACTCGAGAAAAGGGGGGAACGCGATGGTCCGAAACAAATTGAGTAGGCATGAACATGCCTCTATCAAAAGGACTGTGGTAATCGAGCAGTCGCCTAGGCAAACTGCTCGAAAAACAACATAATACTTGATCCAATTTTAATTGTAAATTTAAAAAAATAAATATTTAAATTTGCAATTAAAATTCGATCACGGCAACCCCTTTGCAACGCAATTTATGAAAATGAATTGCCCTTTCACGCGATTGGAGATATCGGTGGGACGCGAGCTGTGGGCTCGCCAAGAAACCAACGTTGCGACTCGGGAAGTCTGTTTCTGATCTCCACAAGTAGCGGATGCGAGCTTTCAAACTTCCCTCGGGGTCTGACTTTTGTGCGAGGTGTGTAGTTGAGATTGGAATTTTGCTTACTTCCTCGTTCCATTTAAATACAAGAAGTGTTTAAGCAGTTTCACGATTAGCGACTCTTTTCGGCCGTCGAATGATTATCCGGGATGAAATTAGTTTTCATACGAAATTCCGGAGTTAAAGAAATTTTAACTATTCCGAAGTTAAAATTTCTTTAACTTCGGAATTTCGTATGAAAACTAATTTCATCCCGGATAATGCGTGTGTTTGCGAACCCCTCAAGAATTGCAGCAACAACTTTCGCACAAAATCAACCTCGCACACGACGGCCTAAGCTTTTTGCCACGATAAATAAAATTTTCAATAAATCTTGCTGAAATTACGCCGGTCGAGTGCGGAACTACGTCTAATTAAAATTAATGAAGAAACTTATTGCGAAGTTGGTGGAGCAATCGCTCAAATGGATAAGATTCATGTTTTGGTGTGTACCGTTCACTGCCCGAGGAGAAAAGCGTCGATAAATGTGTGTCGCATTTTCAATGGCAATGGCAACAAAATAAAAGTGGTTGATTCGGTTTGTGTTGATGCGCTCGGAAGTTAATACAATTATTTTCGATTTAGCTTCTAACTGCAATCATTTACGCAAGGAATCCATAGATTTTACGCAATACGTAGTAGCTTACAGTTACAGATCTTATTCATAATAGTAGAATGTTAATGGGAATAAACATTTTTTTAACCAGTGCGATTTGCTGAAAATTTTTAAAAATGATCTCAAATTTATTTAAATATTGAAGTGATCGTGAAGAAACTCTTGCTCTGATGACGCTATATAGTAAAACCGATTGTCTTGAATTTTTTCTGTGATCTCACGAAGACTGGATATCAGCAAACCGGGCTGAACTGGCAGCGCATTCACGCGTTCTCAAACAAAGCAATCTAGGCGAGCACCAATATCCTCGCTCGCCGAGGCAGCAGACCATCGCTGCAGTCCAACCCGAACATGATATATATCCATTAGAATCACTACAGGACATCGAACCCAAACTATAAACTCTTGTCTTTCATCGTAAGTCGTTCAAATATATAGTAAATTCAATGAGTAGTTTTAGTAGTAACATATACAGTATATGCCTAAGTTGATGGAAAACTACACAAACTTTCTCGTGCTATATTTAAAAAAAAAACAAAAATCGAAATGACTGTAACTTCATTTAATATTTAAAATTCTTGTAAAACTTTGTAAATAGCTACCTTAATACAAAATTACAGAGAGTTTAAACTTACTGTAATTTTGTATTTAGGTAGCTGTCCTGTAAAAAATTAATAACGCAAAATCGCTGGAAACAAGAATTGCACAAAAATACTGTAATAAAACACGCGTTACCAAGTTCACACGAGAGACCAATCTGGATGTTAGAAATGCTAATTCAGATCTTGAAGGGACAAGAAAATAATGGAGTGGACATCCATATGTCAAGTTTGTCGCAACAGCCTCTGCGACCGCCTGTCTAATTACGTGTCTTTTTGCACCTAGTCGCAGTAATGCTTAAATCGGTTGACAATAGAACCAGGTGGCACATTATATTCGAGCAGTCCTAAAAGATAAAAGCCGGGGACGTTAGGGCTGAAGGATCACTTATCTGGCGATTCCTCTTCCCCTTTCCCCTCCCCCTAGAAGAGGGATTTCTCCAGCATGAAGGCGCCTCACGGCGTAATAAAATGAGATCTGGCCCGAAGTAATGTGTCAAACGGTTCTAGGCTGGACTCTCAGGTTGACAGGGGAGATGTTTAGTGGGTAGTCTAGTCGCTTGCGAGCATGGAAGCCCCACACTCTGCATAAATTACATTCAGGTTACAACCACAAGAAATAAGAAATTTGCGAATTCGAAATACCCGAACGCGTGTTCCAGCGCTTGAACATCGACCTCATCGGTCCTTAGCCTAAATCGACGTCTGGACACATTGGAGCTGTCGAAACTAGCATAAAGCTTCGATTCTGAGCTTATTAGAGCAACGTGTCTTTCATGCTTTTGGACTACCGGAGTACGTGGTATCTGACAATGGAGGTCAATTTAAATCCACCAAAGTTCGTGTACTGATGGACAGGTATGGCATCACGCACCAGCGACCCAGATCGCCCTTTCCATACTTACCCTGAACGTCTTTCCCCATGCCTTCACTTGATCACGAACTTCCTTCAGTTGTTTTTCCCGCCTCCTCAGTCTCTGCGAGGACGGGGAAACACCAGCTGCCCTGTAATACCATGACTGCGTGGTCTCGGGAAGAGATCTAACATTCGGTCGCTAGCTTAACCTCACCTTAAATGAGGTCCCATTGAACGCACGCGAGCTGAACGACAGATTTCCTCGCAAAATCTTGACACTTGATACTCGGAAATAGGGGAGGCGAATAGCGGGAAAAGTCAGTCGTGAATTGTGTATGGAAATTAAATTGTCGCAGAAAAGATAGGACCCATTGCCCGAGGGAAAATCTAAGTGCAGTGAGCTCTCTAACCACTACACTACGCGGACTGCAAGGGCCAATTTATTGACTGGAATTTTTATCCAGTCAACCACGCAACTTAAAAAATAAGTTGAAGTAGCAGGAAAGTGCTCCTGCCAGAAGGTTTTGTAAAACAATTAGTAAATCAAACAATATATTCTGCATATTAAAACTTGATTAATATACAAATTCCATAAATTGCGTTCGAAAAATTATTATGGTTATTATGTTTTTTAAATTTGCCGCCATTTTGTTTCAAGTGCTTTGACCCCGTTGCTTAATTATTCATGATAATACATCAATATTACAAACCATTTCTAAAATTTTTATCAAAACTCCTACATATTTGTAGTGCTAGGTCCGTTGCAAGTGTGTATCTCCCTAGTATCACGTGTTAATGATGTTGTAATTTTTTAATATTCAATCGGCTGTAACTTAGCTGTTTAAAGTTCAATTATTCTGAAATTTTCAAATACAATTGATCTCAAAAAAGTCAAATTGTAGCTTTTGAGAAATTTAAGGGTCCCATTTTGATTTTACAGGCCAAAACAGAAAATTTATAAAATGTACTATTAAGTTGATCGAATTTCGACTTCTGAGGTATTTGTTGCCCTTGTACTCTTAAAATCTCACCTCTGTGTTTTTTTTTCAGATTTTTCTGGGGGCGACACAAAAAGTTCGTACAATTCCCCTTTCCCTGCACCCCTCAAAGCAAAACATGTCATTTTAAGACCTGTTTTTAAAGCTCTCATCAAAACCTTTCATTTGCTACCTATATTGCCCACATGCGATGAAATTTTTTTTCTGGGCAACTCCCCTGTAATACCTTATATATTTTTTTTATGGTGAAACCTCAAAGAGGGCATCACTTTACACCTACTTACAAAATCCTATGCTTCTAGCTTATCTAGTTTGCGAGAAAAAGTGATGACGCACGGACGGACAGACGGACAGACAGGACGCGATTTTAGTAGGATTTTGTAAAATTATTTTACAAACCCCTAAAAAAGATCACGGGGCAAAATATCGAATCTGTTGGCAAGTGCCTTTAACTTGAATTTATCGACTGGAATTTCTATCCAGTTAACTAGGCAATTTAAGAAAAAAAAAATTATGGAATCAATGTTGTTTCTTGTTTCTATGAGTTAAACACTAAGAAATTAACAAATATCGATCACGCTGGTTTGTACGAAATTAGCCAAGGCCATTTAAATGACTACCGTCATAAGGAAGACTGAGAAAAAAAGTGACTTTCGGAAAAAGCCTTCACAGACATGTGTACTTGAAACGAAACCTGGCATCAGAATACCAGGTATCAATGACACACATATACATGCAAATATAGTCTAAAATCAGGTATAAACTATCAACTGAAATCGGATGTCAAAATAAAATGACAGAAAATGATAAATTTAACTCATTTCTAGCTGTATTTAAATATTGGCATGCATGATTCGATTAGCGGCAATAATGACGAACTTGCATCAAAATCAATGAATGTTGACTATATATCAATTTAGTTTGTTTCAGCGGTCAGCGTTTCCTCGGTTCTACCGATTCAGACACTACTATTTTAATTGAATTTTCTCCAAATTTTTATATAAAATTAATAAAAAAACATCTTTAAATACTCATTCAGTCAATAGTTGTTAATAATATTGCAACAAAATGGTTGTAGGTTAAAATGGAGTAACAATGGTTTTTCTTGAAAATCGAGTATGTATTTGTTGTGGATGTCGTTAAAGTTTGTCTTGAGTTTATTCATTATTGGTTGTAATGATTTTTCTTCGTTCGTCTCGTTCGTTTAAGATTTCCTGAAGGAAATCTAAACCGGCCTCTCATCGATTATAGACGTGAAGTCTTGGAAACTATTTGAGCGATGTTGTTGATTTCGCTCGCTCTCCGACCTTGCACACAAGCCCCCATAAAATCGATCGGACAACTGGCAGCCGCTCCCACCGCACCAGCCACGGAACCTGATGTGAAACGGTAAAGGCTTTCCAAGGATTGAATGCAAATCGAACGATCCTCGAGACTGGAAACTATTTTTTCATCGCGTTGCGTGCACTTCTTTGCTAGCATCAATCGCCGGTATCGAAAGGGCTGCAGCTGATTCCACGATCATAGGAGATAAATCAATGCGGCGTGATTTTGAACAAACTGCATACAGTGAAACTAAGTATCTGGGCGTGTGTCAGCAATTTTTCTCGCAAACGATACAATTTAGAAAAATCAAATTTTGCATGTAGGTGTAAAGTGGTGCCATCTTCAAAGTTCAACCGCAGAAAAATTTTACAAGGTATTTACGGGGGGTCTTCTCATGGCTTCCGAAAAAAATCATCAAAGATAGCCGATGGGGTTCTGATGAAAACTTTTCAAAAGAGGTCTTAAACGGGGATTTTTTGTTTCAGGGACGCATAAGAAGGGGAAATACACAAAAAATTTGTGTCCCCCCCTTCACAATTGGACACAAGTGATCTGAAATATTTGAAAAAAATTATGGAGGTGTGTTTATGAGTACAGCAACAACAAATACCTTAGAAGTCAAAATTCACTCAACTTTGTTAATAATAGTATGTATTCCCTTAAACTCAATGAAATCCGATATTTAAGTAGTCTTACAAAAGGTCCTAATACTCTGCAAGCTTGATGAAAATCGAACAACAATAGCACACGATTTTGGTATTTTATGGACTTTTCATCGAATCCGAACAGCAGTTTTGATTTGTTCTTCTTGAAATTTTCAAATAAAATCAACAACATAAATATTTTTGGGGTTTCATTATTTGAGATTTTTTTGTTAGTTTGCAAAAAAATGCTGACCGCTGAAAATAGAGAAACAATGGATTTTCTTTTAAACGTGTACATCTCTTTTCTCATTGCTGGTGACTGCATTTCGTAAGTTGGGTACAAAACCCTTCTGACATGAGCATAGGTCTGTCTTCCCAAACTGTTTCCTCGCAACTCGTCACCTTTGTGACTCTAAAATTTACTCAGAACAAAGTTACAAAAGTACACACTCGAGAGCTATCAACACGCGCGCACTACAAAGGTGAAGCTACTTTCTGTAATTCTTAAATTGAACTAAAAACGCAGAGGCCTATACGAGGTCTGACAATTAAGTAATGAGACTAATTTTATTGCCACGCTTGTGGTAAATCTGCGACCTTGAAATTCCCATCTTCTTCCCCGGCATCCTTCCTCTCTCCATTAATATATTATCCATTGCTCTAGCTTGTTTAGTTCGCCTGCTGTGTGGTGTGTTGGTGGTGCTTGTCACGAAAATGGAGAAACGAAATCAAGAGCAACTCGTCGCGATAAAATTTTGCGCCAGATTGAGCTTCGGAAAGGTACGCTAAAATTGTAAAAGTGCATGGTGATAGTGCTCTTAGTCGTGCTCAGGTGTTTCGATGGCATAAAGAGTTTAAGGAGGGGCGTGGAAAACCCGCGCCTCGCCTTCCAGGAGACCAGTCGAGGTGTGAACTGACGCGAATTCGCAGCGTGTGCGCGCCCTAATCCGTGAAGATTAGCTTTTAACAGTTCGAATGTTGGCCTCGGAACTGGGTATGAGCCGTGAAACAGTCAGACAAATTTTAACCGTCGTTTTTGGGATGAAAAAGTTGTGCGCGAAGATGGTTCCAAAGAACCATACCACACCGCCCTCAGCGTGTCTCAGTATTTGGCCTCTAAAGGGATTGCCGTGTTGCAATAGCCGCCTTATTCGCCCGATATGTCACTATGTGACTTTTTTTGTTCCCTAGAACAAAATCGGTGGTCAAAGGAACCCATTTTGAGTCGATTACGGACATCCAGGCAGCCGTGACGACGGTACTCGCGGAGATTTCAGTCGAGGCGTTCCAGAAATGTTACGAAGCATGGAAAAAGCGCTGAAATCGTTGTATAGCTGCCTAAGGGGACTACTTTGAAGGGGATGGCAGAGTTGTAGAATTATTTTTAAATATACGGTTTTCATGGAATCAGTCTCATTACTTAACTGGCACACCTCGTAATTTGTTACTTTCACGTCTTGCTTTGTTCTACGACAAAACACAAAAACGAAGCCACAACGTCTCGTAGCGGTTCTTGGACAGAGATCTGTCATTCCGAGACTTATTGGACCGATTAGGGCTGCCAGATTGCCGAATGACAGACCCCTCGCCGATACCAAGCGGCAAATTATAACATGGTGTCTGCATATCGTAAGTTGAGTACAAACCCCTTCTGACATGAGTCTAGTTCTATCTGCCCAACTTTATCGCATCTAAAAATTTTCGAACTGTATCTCGTCGATTAAAAATAGTTCCGTAGTGGATCAAAACGTTGGGGAGCAAAGCTCTAAGTGTTTCGATAGTGATAGCAATTGGTTTTACAAACCTACATTTCGCCGCACTAAATTTTTCAACTTATTGCACCAACCATTAGCGAATAATTTCGCATTTTTTAATTCATGTAGGTTTGTAAACACAATTGTTTTCACCACAGCAATTCTTTAAGCTACGTTCACCGAAGTATAACAATTCAAATCGTATGGCTTCCACTTGTGGCACTATTTTTGAAATTCCGATACGCAATTCGAGGCGTTCGTGAATCGAAGATACGTCATAGATTTTACGAATCCGGCCACTATATTACGATGGCGACGATCGTACACAGTTTGCTACAATCCAACATAACCTTAGATGCTCATAGAACAAAATCCTCAGTTGAAAGCGTAGGTCAGTCAGAACTCAAAACCCAAAAAAATTTATTAAGGGTACGATTCATTGGCACGTCTCTAGACTTAACGTCTTCAAATCGTTGAGGAGGATTTGGATTTCCTTGGGAAATTACGGACGAAAGAACGGTTAAAAACCACTACACATTAGTATTGAGATACGTTATGGAATTGGAATCTCATTTTCTAAATGTATTGTAGAAGGTGATCGGTTGTTACTATATTACGCTTTACCATACTCTTGGTCCGTTCACACCAAAGACATATAAACAAATGGACGAGCAACGAGTATCTGTGTACTCGTCCATGTGAGAAGCAAATTTGCCACATAAATAAGTTATAAATAACTTACGCTCTCGAAACTATATGATTCCCTCTGCTTCTCCTTCCCTTTTATTTCTAGACAGGTTTTTCTTTTCTCTCTTCAGAAGAATCGCTTCCCCCACTGACACCCGCGCATACCAACGAAATTTCATTTCACGTGCACAAGATCGCGCCTTCGTTACCTTCGACTCTCACGGAAAACTCGAACGTCAAAGCAAAAGAAAATCGAAAAGAGCGCGAAATCGCCGAGAAAACTCATGTGTCAAAGTGGATGGAAATTTCGTAAATTTTTAATTAAAACAGTGAATTAAAGTGCCGATTTCGTACGCGCGATCTTCAAAATTAAAAACTTTTTAAATGTGAACGTGTTTCGCCGTGAATAGAGTGCTAAAACAAAAGCATATCACTTCAAACCTCAACTTCACACAACTATAGCGAAGGTTGCTAATTGCTTCGGCTCTCACGACCGGTTGAGCATCCAGTACTCTCTATATCTATGGTTCACACCATTCACTGAAAACAGATCTCCTGATTTGAATCATTTCCGTATAAACATACAGAGTTTTATTGGACTACTATTCATTCTTCTTATTCAACTTTTATCAATTGTATCCCGAATTTCGCCAAAAGTCACACTTGTTTTTGGGAAAACGTTTTCTGATATGAGCATTAGGATATTTAAATTTTTAAGAACGTATATTATAAAGCATTAACATATTAAGTGCAAATATACTCAGGACTCTTTAACCTCTCATTAGGTCACGAAAATATAAGTGAAAACTCGAAATCTTATAAGAAAATGATTGTACAACGTAAGCATGAGCAGATTTGCGAGGCTATTCATAAATACTAATTGATAAATCGATAAATGTACGTATTCGTCATCACCGTTAAAATATTAGCTTTAAGCTAAGCAACCTCCACGGACATTAGGTGTTGATCGCTCGGCTCGTATTTTATTGGAGATTTATGGCAATAGCAACAGCAAGAGTGTCGATAGAATTGATGGTAACGCACTGTTTTAAATAATGCGGTATTTTGGTATTCTGTTATTATATTATACCGCAAACCAACGGACACCATGCGGATAATTCCTTTCACTTCGAACCATTGCCAACCGCAAAAATGGGCGACATTTAGCTGGCTTGCGAATCGAATGCTCACGCTACCATTGAATAAGGAAGGCCTGAAAAAAGAAACGTATCGATTTTATAAGTTAGCCGAGTGGAATGGATACCCTATGGATGAAGTCACCAAATTGATAGCCAAACGAACGAAGGAAATCTTCAACAAAAAGTTCACAACGCTAACTGCGGAAGTCGAGCAACGGAAGACGTTGATTGTAACTTTTGACTCAAGGACGGCAACAATGAAGAGGGCTATGAAAAAAGTAGACATCGACCTAGATTATACGAGCCGGGCCACAAAAGTGCAGAACTTGCTAGGATCAACCAAGGACGCCATACCCAAAATGGAGCGGAGCGGAGTCTACAAGGTATCGTGTACGAAATGTTTCATTTTTAGGGTTTTGTACTAAAATACAAAACCCTATTGCAATCACGACCTGTGTCCGTCTGTCCGTCCGTCCGTCTTTATGTCACAGCACTTTTTCTCCGAAACTAACTATAGAGGCTACAGCCATGAAACTTTGTGGAAAGGTCAGAAGTGGTGACTTCTTGAAAGTTCAAGGGTGGAAAAAATGTTCAAAGGGGTTTAAGGGGGGTCTCCCCATATAGGGAGGTGACCCCTCAAAAAAAAAATTTCACCATTGGTAGTCGAGTAGGGCGTCATTGGAAGGTCTCAATGAGATCTTTTCAAAAAAAGTCTTAAAATTGCCTTATGAGTACCGAGGGGGGCAGGGGAAGGGGAAATGTACGAAGATCTTTCATCCGAAAAAATCATGAATGTAGGCCTTAATAAGTACAACAACAACAAATACATGAGAAGTTGAAATTCACTCAACTTTGTTAGTAATAGTATGATTTATCGATTTTACGTTTTCATGAATAAAATCAAAACGGTGCGCTTAAATTCAATAAAATTTAGCAAACAGATGACTATTTAAGTCATAGCGATTTGAATTTTCCTGCATTACTATGGAACAATATGCCCTGTATTACTATGGAAACATATGGCTATGGAGCCATATGCGCTTTTTACCGACTTAGACACTACAGCTTTGCTAGGATTTGCATGAAAATTTCAGGAGTGATAGGTATCATGAAGGTGAGTACACACAATTGAAACAAGTTGAAGAGGCAGGAGAGAGCTCCTAGCAAAAGGGCTTTGTAACCATTCTAGGATTCGAAAAAATAGGCCATGAATCGATGATTACAGTACAGAGGAGTGGCACCTGAAAAAAAATTTCATGAAAGGTAGCCGATATGAGTATCGACTGAAAGTTCTCTATGAGAGCTTTTCAAAACAGTTCTTAAACTGACAAGTTTTGTTTGAGTAGGGGGACAGGGGGGGGGGGAGGGAAATACATGAAAAATGTGTTTCCTTCCTCGCGAATGGACAGCCGTGATCTAAAAAATCTGAAAAAATTATCAAGGGAGATATTTATGGGTATAACTATAACAAATACCTCAGAAGTCAAAATTCTTTCAACTTTGTTAATAATAGTATGATCCTCGAACATGACGTGTTTCTTGATTTTATTCGTTGCTGGTTACAGCATTTTGTAAGTTGAGTACAAAACCCTTCTGACATGGCCATAGGTCTGTCTACCCAACTTGTTTATAATTGGTATTCTGGCCATATTAGTGCATCTCGCCAAAATACCAATGACTCGGCAACCTCCCAAGTCCGAATTAATAACCAACCCAGCGCAGTCTTTGACACAAATGTCAAAACTTGGCGAAGATAATGCTGCACCAAAATAACGAAGAATAGCAACGAAACAGCTAAAATAAGCAGAACGGAAAACTCGGAAATAAAATATTTTATTCAGTTCTGACAATCTTGAAGACCAAATGCAACACAAGAAAACAAAGCTCCAAGTAAACAAACCTTTACTAAGATGTATGCTATGTTAAGAATGTGAAAAATAGGACTGCACGTCCGCAAACATATTGAACGCCTTTGAAAGATGAGCCTTTCGGCGAAAAATATGAACAAAACTAGAAGGGAACCGTTCGCGAATTCGATACACCCACGAGCTGTATTAAATATTTGACGAGTCTCAATGATTATAGGCTGCGGAAGATGCCGGTCAAATGATTTATATGGACGAACAACGGGGAGTTAAACAAGCATTTGTTGGGAGGACTGAAGAGCCGGATCGAATGAGAAAGCTGTAGTTCTACGAAGAAGAAGAATAAAGGCCATTCACTTATAGAATTTACTTCATTAGATAGATAGACGTATCGATTACTAATGTGTTGAAATTAGCAATCGACGTTAGTAGCTTGAAAGTTGTTTTATAAGCACACCCCGCTGAGTTATGTATTAATTAAAATGCAATTCGGGTAACGATTACATGGTCAAGCGAGACATTAATCTTACCACTTTCGAGAGTACCATTATGACTATGAAATGAAATGCGCTGATATGTACATCATCTAAAGGCCAGGGACCAATCAGGACTTTTATAGGATCAAATCATTTTTAGCAGTCATACAAAATCGACAAAAATTTAAACAAATATTGCATAAAACTGCATATTATTTCCTAAAATAAAATAAAATTTGTTCTCAATTTCTCAAATATCAGAGAAAATATGACACAGAAATAAATTTATAGATATGCTAACTCAACTAGTAGTGCAGCTAATCAATTCAACACACTGTCGTGTTTTTGAGATTGTATTAAAGTCCGATGGATTTTGTAGTGCTTTGCCGTTTGCAATTTGAGTTCCAGTCGAGTTGAATGCAAGTCATTGGCGGATATTTACTTCTCGCTGATTTTATGATTTTCTTGTATCGGTAACTAGAGTAAAGCATTTATTATCTTGTGGACGAAGATCTAATGGGTGTTATTTTCGCTGCATTGTTTGAATTTTTTTTTGTCTTTTCTTTTAACACTACAACCGCTTTCGGGCTTTCGCTTAGAGAAAGTTAGAGTATCGCATTTTCTTGATCGTATGTATGTATCATATTTATACCGTGTATGTCCACCCAGCTGCGACTGATTTTCAAACAGTATGTATCATAACTGAACATGCTTATAGTGTAGGGACTATACAGCGACGCCAGCGCACCTAGTAAGCTTAGCGGAGATTAAGCAGACAAGAAGACAAATCGACCCTTCTCGATCCGAATGTTCAAGCGACTAGGCGTCTTCACCAGCGCGATCCATATTTCATTCAATTTAAATGATTTTAATGTACGTTTTGTGCTGCGAAGTTAATACCCCTTTTGCATTTATTTATCGCGCGTGGTGCACAAGACGCTACAATAGACCGTCTGAAGAATCACTTGAAACAAATCTCATTGTCACTAACAGGATTGAATCAGGGACCTTCGGCTTACGGAATGAGCGACCCAACCACTACTCCACGCAGATAAGTTCACTGTATGGTAATAAGTTAGTTTTCTGTGACAAGATTGTGCAGATATAACCCACCCACCTGAGACCAACTGGCATTTCAATGTCATGTGTAATGATTCGACCCTACGCCGCTGCCGACTAACCCACATGCCCATCACGACCATATGGACGTCAGCTTTGGATGACATTCCCATGCTATGTCAGTTTTAGTCGGGGAGTGTCAAACGGGCCAGACGGCAGGACTGCTCGTGGTGTCTGACACATAACTTTCGAAAAGTCGTCCGAATCCGTGATAGATGCAGCCCGGTCAGTTTTTGCAACGTTAAACCTCACACAATCGCACGAATTTATTAATAACACGACAGCAAGGCAATCGCACTGCTCACACCCAATCCACATCCAACTAAGATATTGTTTCAACCGACCTCTTTTCAATTATTGAACGTGCTCCAAATTCTGCTGCTCGACAATTCGCATAAATTCCAATTGGGTTTTGTCCAATTTTCGATCGAGGAATTTCACATTTGGTGTTGTAGAAGGATGTTAAGGCAATCCTTGTTGCGGTTTGTAAGGTTGCGCGGGTATGAGTCGGCATCCAAGGTTTTTCCCGCAAAGCATTCACGAGGTAGATTAGCATCGTGAAATCGAGACGACTAAAAGTGTGATATTATGTGTTTTTAGTGCCGATTTAACTTTGGGATACTGGAGGAAGTGCCTCCAAATGGCTCTTTAAAATTTTTTAAAGCAAAGCCAACCGAAGGAATACCGAACATTAAGTTGCGAACGACAAATCGCTCCAAATGCTCAAGACGAGCTGGAAGTATCCAGGAGAGTAAACCGCGAAATCTTAACAGCGCTAGCCAGAGTATGCGTATGTACACACAAAAGGGGTTGTCGGAGGAAAGCGTATTGATTATGTTGTAACCAAAGATTTCCTAATATCGGACTCATATATAGGTATGTAATTCGATAAATATATGATTCTCTGGCTCTAGAAAAGCAGCAAAATCTGGACTATATTAAAGGCTAATATGATCGGCGATTTCGAAAAACAATTGCCATTTAAACAGTCAGAAATAATTAAACCGCAGTATTTAAATTAATATAAAGTCCTGAAGTCCTCATGTAAATACAAAAACTTTTTCTGTTCGGATTACAATTTAAACAGTAGGAAATAATTAAATCACAGTATGTTTACCATCGAAACGAAAAGAAAATGAGGCAATAGAGTAGCCAAAGCAATTCACAACTTGGAGAAAAATGAATTAAATTAAAGTTGCATTTAAAAATATAAAATTGTATTTTAAGCAAAGTACTGAATAGAGAAATTAATATTGTCCAACCAAAATTATTTAATTTTAATTAAAAAGTAAATGACAAAATAACCCATGTTAAATTCTGACATGACAAACATGTACATAATGATATAGCAAAAAGAGCAAAACATTCATTAAAAGCAATTCATTTGGTTATTCAGCTGAAACTAATGAAATGAATCACAATTGATCAATGAACTAAATGAATTACTATGCAAAACAAAACTCAAATAGAGATGAAAAGCTCTGCATTTATTAAAGCGATAATATCAATGTAGTTAAGAAGATTGTTGTTAATTACATCACAGACTTTCGAGAAAAAAAAGAAAAGAAAGAAAATTGTCATAGTTACGTTTTAAGTAAGAAGTAAATTATAATTTTCGTCTAATCTATTCGGCACTATATTTAGAATTATTTGAACTTGATAGGCTTGAGGTATTTCGTACTCATGCATGGCGAACTCCGAGTAGGTTTTCAATATTTGAATAAGATCTTTAAGAAAATCTTTAATTTAAACGCTAAAACACATTTTTCGCCCGCAAAACCAAAAGTAATAGAAAGAATTCCGCACAATTTATGTGTACGAGTATTGTGTTCATTTCGATAAATCAATATATTTGGACTCATGAAACGTTATGTTAAAACGATCAAATGCATGAAAAGTAGAAGTCACGGATTTAGTTTATCATAGTAAAGAAACGACGTAAATAGCTTTAGGAAACGCCTTAATAGCGCAGAGTGAATGGCCTAGGTCATATACTTGGTACAAAATGCAACATTAATGTTAGTTGTTTGGTAAGAATATTTATTGCATATTAATAAAAAAACGTGGAAAACAAAATATTACTAACTTTATAGGTAGAATTGTTTTAAATTGTTAAGATTATTTTCTATGGAGAAAAATATTTATCTACTCCTTTTTAAATTTTAAGTCATGGAGAGTTATAAAAAAATAATGAATTGCTAATCGGACAACACCACTTTCCTTTCCAGCCTGCCCTTCTTTTTTCCAGCGGGAAGGAGAGTGCATGGTAAGTATGCCGCAAAGAGGGTAGGGTTTTAAGAAATCTGCGGATGGCCGATTTCGCGTCGCGTGCGGTACGCGGTACCTTTGTTTGCCTTGCCTTTTTCTTAGCGTAGCGTTCTTCGGGTTTGACTTAACGTAGTATATTTTTCGGTACCGCGTCGGTGAATTTAGGGAGCGCGAAATGGAATTTAGTTTTTGTGATTGACTGGAAGAATGAAAAGAATACGGAATAAAGTAAAGTAGGTTTCCCTTCCGTATGTTTGAATTGTTGACGCGTTTGAAACGGGCATTTAATGGTGGCTAAAATACGTAATTGAGCGTAATCCTTTTAAAGACCTGCGAGCGAAATCCTCTCCGATCTAGCTGGCCGACAAGCAGCCACCGCGAAATGGATTACGGGTGCACGGACTGGTTGACCGGTTGGTACCATTCGTTGGCACGACTCAGACTTCACGTCTAGAACCGATGAGAGGTCGGTTCCGACTTCGTTCGCACAATGTTAGACGGAAAATCATTACACATGTGCCTAGATTATCGTGTGAAGATGAATAATTTTCACTGTCAAAGCCTTCACTGCCAATTGATAATATATGTATGTCAGAATTATTTTCTTTCATATCCTCAACAAAGCAAGTTATAACTTCTTCTTACTCTTCTGCCGGCTCTTTAACTTCATCTTCAGGAGGTTGAGAAGGAAGGAAAAATATTTTTGATGAGGAGTTAATTTGTGATTTTAGTGTATAAAATTGATTATTTCTTTAAAACCCTGCAAGATTGTTTGAATCTTTTCGTGAAGCGAAAGTGGGACCCTTGTAATTATCTTGCCATGGAAGCATTTCATGATGGTATCTTATAGCATTTTCTTTCTTTGCATTAATATTTTTTCCCAGAACTTCCTCTTCTTATGGAAAATGGTTTTCAAGATCATCTTTAGAAACATTTTTATTGACCACATAAGTTTGATTTGTCGTAATCATTGGATAAGAATGTAATACACTGTTTTGGTATATCTGAACAGAAATTTTTCTTGGAAACAAGCATTTATCTTGAAAGTTTTTTTACGTTGATATGGTTTACGAACATTCTGCATTGTTTTATTATAATTTGCTAAATTAGGTGTTTTTAGTATTTTTAAACAAAAAGAGAAATTTTCTTCATGTAATCCTGTCTTGTCATCATTTTCATAGTGGCAGAAACTTCGTTAGGACATTTTGATTGTTCAAGTCGTATGCAATCTATTTTTAATAAAGCTGATAAAATTTTAGCAACTATTGGCCGAATTTTCACTGATTGATCAGCGATTGACTTCATAACATTCACAGTAGTCCTTCAAGCAATCAGGGTAAATTTCGAAAACACTAAGTTAAACCTCAATTTACTACTTATCTATTCCCCTACTGCTATCTCCCAGATTTTTTACCGATTTACATAGAAAATTTAAAGATTTGGACCAAAATTATGCCATTCATTCCTTTAAGATAAGTCCTAATGCAAAAAAAAACTTAGAACACAATAGGAAATGTCTTTCATCAAAATCAATACTTCAGTACTATGAAGTTTTTCTGGAGATTATATACATTTAAAAAGAACTTAACTCGAAAAAGCACACACTTATACTATTTAGCCTATGAATAAAGAATAAAATCAACTCTTTAGTTAATATCCAAATCTTTAGGAATATTCTAGAAAGTAATGATAAATCATTGAAATGGAAGATATATAAAAAAAAATGTTGCAATATAATTATAATCCCATAATACTTTCTTACTTAGTTCCAGCAATTTAGCTGCATTCTATTCTACAAATATCCCAGAGCGAAAGTTCTCTGCTTTAAGTGTATATGAAGTATTTTTCGATATATCAACATCACTACTCTTAATATGTTTAGCAACACTACTTAATAGCGCTTTAAAATCTTTGGAGAGTTGCAGCATATCATCTACCAATAAGAATTTGGTATCCGTGTAATTTTCATTAAGATTGCAATGTCCCAGAAGTGAATTCTCAAAACGGCACCTAATCATCGCAGAGTTGCAATTGTTATAGTAAAATTTGTAATCAATGAAATCTTCGGAATTGGCTAAAATTAATTTTAAACAGTACTTTAGTGAAACTTGGATAAATACGAACTGCACAGCGGTAGCTAGTCATTCAGGAAGACAGAATTCATCTTGTTCGATCGGTTTTTTGAGCCAATTGCCAAGATCCTCGCGTCGAAATGCATCGAAAAGTTCACGTTTAGCAATCTGTCGAAAAGATTTTCGATTTAAGAAACATGAGACGAATGTGAAGTTTGATCAAAATGAACATTAAAATATACGTTTTATATTTACCTGATAGTCATCTATCTTGGTCTTAGTCTCTCCATAGTCATGCATAATTTTACGGTTCTGAAGACCTGGCAGTATTTTTAAGAGATTTGCATATTTTCGGAAAAATGCGGCTTTTGTTATTCGCGATGGTTGATTATTGATTGTTTTCCCAGTTAAGGAGTTCACAACCTCGACGTCTGAATCACCAGTTGTCCAATTTATACCGAAGTTTGGTGCCTTTGCTTGGTTTCTTGGTTCAGCCGATGTCACAAGTGCAAGTCGTGGTTTATTCAGATGATATGGAGGAGGAAGACCTTGAATAGATTTCTCGATTCGACCGCACACAGCACGATACATATGTTCAGGATGCAGTAAACTGCCCAACACAATAGAATGTAAGTAAATGGGTTCGACGATGGATGACAGCAGTGCGCCTTGAACACCAAGGATATTCCATCGAGCAATTTTGTCTGAGCATGACATTGTGAGCAGCCGCTGACCCTTAAAAAGGAAAATATTGAACATATTTATTGGGCTTTTAATGTTTATTTTATTGGATGAATGCATAGATTTACATAGTTGACCGTCAATTGTTATTAGATAAGTTTTCAGTAAAAAATATTCATATTGATACTGAAAATACTTTTCCGTTTTTAAGGATTATTAAATATTCAAAAAATTTTTGTTAACCACTTTTGTTTCCGATCGTGAATTTAATTTTTATTTTCTATATACGTATGTATTTATTTGCCAAGCAAGACATATCCTTACAATTAAAAAAACATAAAAGTTGGAAACAAGACATTTTTCTTAAATTTAGGTACAATAAATTAACGTAGAATTATGTTGAGGAATGAAGCGATTTCAGGATATTAGTTTTATATAAGGCTTTGGAAATGAATGGGGAGTAGTATTTACTAAACTTGTTGAATGCCTTACGACATCCGTTTAATGGCTCATTGTCTGCATGGGTAGTGTGATAGCGATCTACAAGTATTGGTGATTGTCTTGTGATTCTAAAGGGTTCAATCAAAGTAATTTTTTTGTTATGTACTGAACTTTAATATTGTCTCTCAGAATATCAAATGCTAGACATGCAGATAAGGTCGTAAAGGGATCTTACAAGGAGACGGCAAAGGTGTGGGGTCCTCAAATCGAACGGAGGTTCCGCGTGTACTTAGCACTCGGTGAGTGTATTCATATACTCAAACCCTAGAGCGCACTACTAGCCATTGCCGAGGAAAAAAATCCTAAAGTTTGAAAGAAAAAAAATTTTTTTTGTATTAAAATTTAATAAATAAAACAATTTCTTTTGAACTTTTATGCATTATTGAATCGCGAATTGGAAATTTGAAATTCGCATGTAGTTGTAATTAAATAAAATGATATATATCAAAAATATTATGGAAAATTTACAAATTCATTTATTCGTAACATTCCTTTCGACGTTCATTCGTTTGACCTGATCGTTGTACTGTTCATTTACGCAACTATACAAATGATTCCCACATTAACAATAAGAGAAGGGTCTCTCGACCTTCTATACCTGCGGTGTCTTTGGATTTCGTCAGCTGCATCTTATTCCATTTTAAATGTGCAGTTCGTTAGTTTATTTTTGGAGTTTGCTCTGAACGGACGTTTTATCTGATTTGTGTGATATGTAATTCTACGTTGATGTTTTTTGGCAAAATGACGAAAAGCAAAGAACTTCCTGGCCCCTCTATAAGGGACGATACAATTCCTGAATCATCTTTATGCAGTGATAAGTCGAAATTGTTATTGAAAAATGCAGTAGTGTATTATGAAGGTCTTCTTTATGAAAATAATTTAATTGCATCGGAGTCTTCACCTATAATTCCTGAAGATGTAATATCAATTGGCGAGATATTGTACGATACGACGTTAGAAATTTTGAATGAAAACCAATTAGTTCACGATGAAGAATTAATTTATGCGAATGAAGTATGTGAAGAAGTAAGTTTTAATAAGGTTTATGATAATTCATCACCAGAAGAATACGAGCTCGAATATAAGAAAAGCAAACCTAGTGACTACATTTCATTGGACTACAAAACAAAGGTTGTGAACATTGCTAAGGCGCACCCTTCATGGAGTTTAGCAACTCTACAGAAAAAAGGATGCAGTCGTTTAAAAAAAAGAGAATATCTTTCAAAATGGAAGGAGCATATAAAAAAGAGGAGGAACTATCTTTGATAAATATGCAATAATCGATTCATGGACTTATGATCGTTTTGTTGAATCCCGACAAAACTATCAACAAGTTACAACCAGAAATTTACAACAATGGGCATTAGCTGCTGCTGCACAATTTAAAGATTTTGATTTCAAAGCCTCAGAGCGTTGGGTGACAAATTTCAAACAGAAACATGGAATTTGTCAGCGTAAGATCACCAAATGAATATCTAGAAAGGAAACCCTGTCTATTGAAGATATGTTAGCTTCAGCAGAAACTTTTCGTATGCAAACTTTACGCTTGATACAAAATTTCAACGCTGACTTTGTAATAAATACGGATCAAAGAGGTATGTGTAATGATTTATAAATTATACAAAAACGTTTATAAAAGATTTATTTGAAAAAACGTTGATATATGTTTTTTTTTTTATTTTTTAGGATGCCAGTATCAATCTATATTTAATAGAAAGTTATCAACAGTGGGGAGTAAGACTGAATTTGTCCAACGAAAAGACATGAACAAAGTTACACATTCATATACTGCACAATATAGCATTACCTTGTCGGGGCGCGTCCTGCCTCAAGTATTTGTTTGTTTGCAAGAGCAAACAGATACACTTCGACCCAGGGTTCAAAAGCAGGTTGATGAGTACATGAAAAAATATAAAAATGTTGTCGTCACATCTTCAAAATCCGGAAAACTCACTACGTCTTTATATTATACTTTTCTCACGAAATGCCTAAAATCTTACGTGGGCAAAGAAAAATATCTTCTTCTCATCGATTCTTGGGGAGGACAAACAAGACTCGAAATGTATGATGAAATTTTTCAAGATGATGAGAAAATGTGTACTTGTACTGTTAAAGTAATACCTCCAAAGTGTACTCCACTAATACAACCGTGCGATGTTTACTTTTACACACAAGTCAAAAATTTAATTAAAAAAATACAAAATTGTTCGCAATTAATTGAAGAAAATCGGGAAATTAACTTTCGTGAAGATTGTATTAAAATTCAATCAGCTCTCTTCTCTAATTTTTTCAAAAATGATCAAATATGCCTGGTATGCGTCAAAATTATCTGAACATCGAGAAATATTTATGAACGTAAACGAAGTTTGTTTTTCAGGAGAAATTCTAAAAACACTGTGCTCCTGTAAAAAAGCTGCATTTATTTGTTGTGCAAGTTGTCGACAAAATTTTTGTTTTTCTTGTTTTTATGATAGATATTTTCCAGGTTTGTGTATTCCTAAAGATGAATGATTGAAAAAATGCTAATGCTATAAACATTTTATCATAAATATTCATTGTATTTAATAATATATTATTTTATAAGATAATTTTAAAAGAACTGTGGCTTTTGTATTTATTCTATTTACATTCCTCCGTCTTTTATAAGTTCTAATCGTTAAAAAGTTAACAAATTATTAAATTCGCGATTCAATAATGCATATAAGTTCAAAATAAATGGTTTATAACGATTTATTAAATTTTAATACAAAAAAAAAAATTATTTTCTTTCGAACTTTAGGAATTTTTTTCTCGGCAATGGCTAAGTAGTGCGCTCTAGGGTTTGAATATGTGAATACACTCACCCAGTGCTAACTACACGCGGAACCTCCGTTCGATTTGAGGACCCCCACCCTTGCCGTCTCCTTGTTAGTGCAAAAAGAAGAAACTGTTTCTGGACCGATTCTAATCTGTCAGTGTAGATATCAAAAACAGGGTTCCATATCAGGATAGCATATTCAAGAATAGGGCGCACTAATGAGATGTATAGTGATTAAGTAACCCAAATATTCCTTAGCTTTTCTTTTGATAAGACGTAGCATTTTATTTGCCTTCGATATAACTTCATCGTAATGTAGTATAAAGCAAAGCTTTTGGTCCAGAATAACACCAAGGTCCACAATGCTATCGAAAGAAGGCTCTTTTTTCTTGAAAAACTTATCACCTGGCATTTTTCCAAGTTTAGGGAAAGTTGATTATTGTTGCACAAATCAGAGAGAGAGTGTTAAGCTTAGACTGAAGGAACATCAAATCCGACAAAGAAGATATAACGTGGTAAAGTTTAAGGTTATCTGCATGAAAAAGATGAGGTACATCATGTAATACTGATGAGAGGTCCGATATGAAAATATTAAATAAAAGAGGTCCAAGATGACTTCCTTGAGGAACCCCGGAAAGAACATGAATTTGTTTGGATAATCGTCCTTGAAATTTGACAACTTGAGTGCGGTCTTTAAGCTCTGAATGGATCCAGCTGAGTAAGCGGCCTGTAATACCAAATTACGGAGTTTGTTTATCAGAACTTTGTGATTTACACGATCAAATGCTTTGCTAAAATCGGTGCTTGTATATATTGCATCAATCTGTATCCCTTCTCCATCACACATAGAATACTTAATGTTATAATGAGGAAACACTCAAGCTTCCTCCTCCTAACATTATTTAATTCTTATTACATATTAAATTTTTTGTACAAAAAAATATAAAACCCTATCGAAATCACGACATGTGTCCGCCTGTCCATCCGTCCGTCTGTATTTCACAGCAGTTTTTCTCCGAAACTATAGGAATTTCAGCCATCAAACTATGTGGAAAGGTCAGAAGTGATAACTTCTGGAATGTTTAGAGGTAAACATTTTTTCAAAGGGTTTTAAGGGGGTCTCCCCATAATGGGGGGGTTGACCCTTAAAACAATTCACCATAAGTAGTCGAGTAGGGTGTCATATGAAAGGCCTTAATAAGATCTTTTCAAAACAGGTCTTAAAATTGCCTTATCAGAGTCAAGGGGGTAGGAAAAGGGGGAATGCACGATATTTTCGCGTATCCCCTTACGATTGGACACCTTTCAAGCGAAAAATTTGAAAAAAATCATGGATGTAAGCCTTTATGAGTATAACAAAAAATAAATCAGAAGTCGAATTTCGCTCTACTTTGTTATTAATAGTATTGTATGATATATCAATTTTACATTTCTTTTGAATAAAATCGTGAGGGTACCCTCAAGTGCAATGAAATTCAATGGTTAATAATAAGACTCACCAACTTTGTTTAGAAATCATTCGATGATATTTAACGAAGTTATGGTGGTTTCAATTTTCCTATATTACATAAACAACAACAAACACGCAATGCTATGGAACAATATGTGCTTCTAATCGACTCAGACACTGCAGCAGTTCTGCTAGGATTTGCATTAACGTTTTAGGAAGGATATATATCATGAATATCTTAACGAATCCATTCAACCAGCCATATTAGTAATCTTAAAACAAAATGACGGCCGTTTTAGATCAGAGTATTGAGTAAAGTAAGTACCATTCGGGCTTTGCATTGAATCAGAGATCACACTTTTCATTGGATCTTCACTGAATTAAAAAAAAAGGAACAACAAAAGCATCTTTAAGATTTCACTCAGTCAATATAGTTGCTAGTAATATTCAAACAAAATGGCGGCCGGTTAAAATGGGGTAACAATGGTTAGATGTCGTTAAATTTTTTATTGAGTTTATTTATTATTGGTTCCTGCATATCGTAAATTGTGTAGTTCTGTTTACCCCCACTTGTTATTATTTTACAACCCAAACCTATTACAGTTTATTTGACATCTAATTACCTATAATTTAGCCATCTTGTGCATCTGTTACCAAGATCCGTATTTAACCTTTCTTTCTCAAGTACTTTGCTAATTGCTATCGTCTCGCTCATATCCAGTTCACAATCCTTCTTAACTTGCTTTACTGCTCGTAGATTCTCCCATGTGATGTTATGATGCTCCTCGTTGATACGTCTTGCTACCGCCGATTTGTAAGTTTCGCATCTACTTTTCTTTGCTAGCTCCGCTTCCTTCATATGATCTGCGAATCTTGTCGGTACCAATCTCTTGGTTTGGGAAATGTTTATTTTCGGACAGCCACTACATGATATCTGATATATACCACTTTTTTCTTCCGTCCTAAGCTCATAATTATTAACACAGCGAAGAAGAACGGTTTCTTCCTCCGGTACTTTGCTAATTGCTATCGTCTTTCTCATATCCAGTTCACACTCCTTCTTAACTTGCTTTACTGCTTGTATATTCTCCCATTTGATTTTATGATGCTCCTCGTTGATATGTCTTGCTGCCGCCGATTTGTAAGTTTCACATCCATTGTTTTTTGCTACCTTCGCTTCCTTTATATAATCTGCGAATCTCGTCGTTACCAAGTGTATATTTTGATATATACCACTTTTTTCTTCCGTCTTAAGCTTATCTTTTTCTTTGCTCAGTATCCGCTTGAGTTGGTATTTGTTTCTTCGGTACTTCTTCGGTATCGAACTTTTTTAACTTCCTTTTCAGATATTTGTGCACTTGTGAAATACAATTGCAATTCTTTGTTGCCTTTCCCTGTCTGGCTTTAGTGTGGTAAAGTTTCTCATTTCATTTCGCTTTGTTTTCTTCTTCAACTTATTTTTAACAACCTGCTCTTGAAAATCGTTCTTCTTCGCTATGTCAATAATGCATGATTGCTGTAATTTACTGCGTTCATCGGCACTGATATTAGCTTATGGATCATGCAATGATCAGCTGCCATTTTATGCTAGTATGAATCGTTTGATGTGTTGACTATTGTCCATTGCGTGGTTGACGGTTTTCGGTATATTGATAATTCTATTTTTCCATTTTTAGGGTTTTGTAAAATAATTTTAGAAAACCCTATTAAAATTGCGCCTGTCTGTCATGCAAATTATGCAAATTTTGTTTGTATGAGTTTTCCATGCAAATGGGAAATATATGGCCAGGTCCACGTTTGGATCTTGATCCGGTTGGGAGGATGCGAGGGGGCACCACCTCCATGTGGATGCCCCACTCTTATTCGTGGGCCATACGAATCCTCCTAAGTCCGTCTGTCTTCCCCAGGTCCAGTTTGTCCTTTTGCGTCAGCAATTTCTAACCCTTAGTCGGTTACCTCCTTTTTCAACTTCGGTCGACTTTTGTTTGACCCCGGAATACGTGAATGCGAAATCCTTTTGTAGTGGGTCCCTGTGCTGGGGGAAGGAACCCGCCCCACGACACCGCAACGCTAGCCTGCCAGCGCATTCACGCGTCCCCAGACAAGGCCAATCTCAGCGGATCCCAACATCCTCTTCCGCTGAGGCAGCAGACCATCGCTGCAGTCCTTTACGGACAATTAAAAATAAACATACACTAATCACTACATTATACCCTCGACAAAATATATCGGTCCTGGTGCTCAATAGTAATCGCTCCTCATACCATAACAGGATGTTTAATAATTTTCTGGATGCATGATGAATCACTTTCCCTGTTGGATGTTTTCTCACAAGTCAAAATCCTTTTTAAATGGGTCGAAAATCTGAAATTCAAAATACTTAACACCAGAATCTATAATTTCAGAAGAATCACGGCTCTTGACAATAATCAAAAGTCTTTCTATCAATTGCAAGCAAGCCGTCTCCGAATAATGGCAACAACTCGAAGCTTTACACCATCAGATCTGCGAAGCAGTTGATGATCCTGAATCACTAGGTTATGACGTCAAGGAATTTTTTAAGTCGATAGGACCAATTATAGTACTTAATGCCAACGTTTCACTGACTGGCCATCTCCAGCCAAGTGGGCCACAGCAGATGCCCATAAACGACCAACCTTTAAGATCCGACGGTAGCATGAAGATTAAGCTACTTAAAATAGAAATCCCGAAGTTTGATGGTAACTACTTGAATTGGCGTCAGTTCCATGACCTATTTTCGAAGTCGTTCACAAGCAACATATCTCGCCATGTGAAAAGTTGTGGTACCTTCGAGCCAACCTATCAGGCGAAGCTGGCAATTTAATAAAACACTTACCACTATCCAATGAAAACTATTCTGCAGCGTGACAAACTCTCAAGGAACGAAAATCCATGATTAATTGTAAATGCATTGTTATCAAGTCTACTTGGACAACCATCTCACACGATAGGGTCAGCTGCGAGTATTAAATCCGTTCATGATACGACACATGAATGTTTAAAAGGGTTGGAGAACGTTGGAATTTCAACAACAGGATGGGATCCCTTGTTGTTGTTTATACGAATACATAAATTACACAAATCTACACGCGCACTGCATGACCAGTCTTTAGCTCATCCATGACAGCTGCAAACAGTCAAAAGGCTCTTGAGTTTCTTAGAAAACTGATTCCAATTCCCAGAAGCAAAATCTTTAACTGTAGTTACCACCAGTAGCTGTATTGCTTGCAACGCATCGCACCCACTTTTTGCGTGCAAAACTTTCCTGACCTTAACCGCCCAAAATCGACTCAAGCTTATTCAAAAGCACTCGAAATGCGTTAACTGCCTACAAGCAGACCATGCGTCAAAGAATTGCAAAAGGGGAACTTGCAAACATTGTCCCAAAAAACATAATACGTTGCTACACCTCGACAAGAAGCAAGACGCAGCAGGAAAGAAAGCAGCTCAACGGCCGAAATTCTAAACCTCATCGTCCACCACGAAACAAGGTATTTCGGTAAGGCAGGAAGGCGACGCATCGTCCTTAGCTGCGGGTATAATGAAACCACATGTGAAATGCATGATGATGAGTACAGTGATGGTTACCATTCAAGGAAATGGTGGCACCAATACAATGGCAAAAGGGTTTTGTCCGCTTCGGATGTTACGGTGTCAAACGTATGGTTCCGTTGACCAGTTGGTGCGAGGTCAAGGACGATTCGTGCAACAGTGGTCATTGTCCAATTAAGATCACAAGGACAGGATTAGTAACGATATCGCGGCTGGTACTTTCAACATATATTTCAAGCATATCATCAATAAAGTGAGCCAATTCATTAACAATAATATCACACCCAAGAGAGTTAAATACAACAACAAGTATTGGTGGTCGAAAGAATTAATGAAGGGCTGAGGCAGAAACAATGTGACGCTAAACAGTTGGAAGCGTTTGAAGAACTTAGAGAGCTGTTCTGTCTTAAATGAAGCAAGACATGACTGGAAAGTGGCGGCTATAGAGGCCAAAATGAAAGGGTAGGTAAAAGTTGTGCTTAATGTCTGTGAGGAAAGTAGCATTAAACGTTTCCAGACTTTTATTAACAATATCAAAAACCACAAGAATAGACATCTGAACGACCACATAGATGACGAGGTTTACGACCTTCAGGATATCAGGAACAAGCAACATTCTAGCACCAATATCATCAAGGAAGCCGTAACCGCCGTTAACTTCAAGCACCTCTTTGAAGCCGAGGAGGTACAATACATCGTCAAGGCGTGTAGGAAGCCCACTGCACCTGGTGTCGACTCAATTGATTATAACATGCTGCTTCCTTGAGGCTTGTAATAAAGCTGTTATCAAGTTTAAAATCCCAGATGTATGCAGGTTTATTAGAATTGCCCCTATATTGAAACAGCACAAGGATCTAGTATATCTCAAGAGTTACTGACAGATTTCTTTAGCTAGTGTACCAATCAGGATGATTAACAAACTGATCAAAATCAAACTCGATCGTTTCATTGAGGAAAACAATATGTTATCCCCAAATGGTTACGCATATAGGAAAAACAGGTGGACTTCGGCCTGCCTCAATGCACTGATGCTAAAACTAGTAAAAGACAATGGTTCTAAGTTTAAAATTGCTGTCATTCTCAACTTCAACAATGAATATAAGCATGTGAATCTTAATCTCCCCAACCAAACTTTAGTCAACGTTGGTATAAGCATACTATATATCAACTGGATCATGGAACCTTTCAGTCGAAGAACCCTGATATTAAGCAACCAAACAGTCACAGTAACTAAAGATCTTCCACAAGGTGACGTTTGAAGTCCCCTACTGTTTAACTTATATACGATGGTCTTACCCAGCCTAGAAACGATAAGACCACTATTCGCTGATGATGACCATATGCTAGTAGAGGGCAAGAAGCTCCTCGGCACCGTGAATGCTTTACAAAATAAGATGAACAATTTCAGCCGAGTTTGTGACTCACTTAGTTTTAAAGTGAATCCTGCATAAGCACAAGCTATAGTCTTTTCACATAACGAACGTCCTAAAGTTCTGTCTTGGAATCTTTCATATCACCGCAAACGTTCACGCATTCCAAATTATTGGAGAGTTTATGACAAAGCATAAAGCTGAGCTGCTTACCGCAAGAGAGCTAAGTAAATCCATATTTAATAACTTCTCCGACTCTGAGTTGGCTGACTTAATGGATACAGCTTGCAGCTATGCCCACGTATATAATGAATTAAGGGCCTTCTTTGGTCGAATAATTCCTACCGTTGCAGTTACTAGATTGGTAATAAGGTAATTTTGGAGGTTGGCAATCCGGTGTGTAACATAAATAACGACCTTAGTGGCACCGAACTAAATGATAAATTTATCTTTGCTAAACTTTAAATTGATCATTTCACTCTTTTTACATCAATTTAATGTAAATCTATACAATAATTTTTTGCTTTACAGTGAGCTTTTTTCATTGTTTCATGCCGATATCGATTTCGTTTTCGGATGCCTGTTATCTGTTTGGTGAGAAATTTGTTTAGAATCTTCATTTGAAAATTCGCTATTAAATTAAGTTGTAATTGCTTAAGCACACTTAAGTTCAATTGCCGCTGGGAACATCGACTCATGTAAATCTGTGTCAATGTTCGGCGCGGTCATTGCTTCTGTGTAAGTGATTCTGGCACTTAAGACCTAATTGAAGAAATGCAAGGTGCCACAATCGAAATATTTTCTGACATAATTAAAAGTTTATGTTCAATTACCTCATGGAACATTGATTCACGTGAGGTAATCTGAGTCAATGGTCAACGCCGTAGCAATATTATGTATGTAAGAACTTCTAGCATTTCTGAAATAATTAACGAAATGCCAGACTTGCAATATTGCTATCTTCGTACGAATATGAAAACAATTTTTTAGTATTTAAGAATTGTTTGTTAGCAACAATGAGGCAATATAGTTTTGGTACGCATTTTTTAAAATTTTGCTTATTGAGCCAATGCTTAAGGATATTTGCCTGAACTATCTCGTAAGTATTGAATAATTTACTTTACCCAGGATACCTGTGTAACAGTTATTATTACCCGATATTAGAGAATCCTAATATCGGTAATATAACGAAACGAGCTATGTCTTTAGGCACTTAGCCATAGTTCTAGTCTTGCGTTCTAATTTTTCAGGAACATTTTTTATTTTCATTGTAATGGTCCATCCACGTTAAACGCTCATAGCTGCTTCCTTCCAGTCTCGAGGAGCGTGTCTCGGCACTTAACGCTGAATTGCATGCCATTCTGGCAACCTTTAAGGATCATGCTGATACCTCGTTAACTGCAATTAACGTTTTTATGCTCCAGGGTCGCACTGCACATTGAAAACAACATAAATCGGAAAATTTGATCTACGACATCTGGCAGGTCATCAACACCAAACCGAACGCCAAGTTCAACTTTCACGGGATCCCGGGATTCCCCGAGTTCGATTACTATACGAAAGAACAGAAAATTTCGTATTTTTCCCCTCCACAGCACCCCTCAAAGTAAAAATTGTCAGGTTAAGACCTGTTTTGCAAAGTCCCATCAAGACCTTTCATTTGGTACCCATATTTAGTACCTTTGGAAAAATTTTGTTTTAAGCATCACCCCCATGCACGCGGGGCATCATTAAGTGACTTCTTGGTAAACTCGTTTTCTCTTTACGGGGAGATTGCCCTGAACACCTTATAAATTTTTATACGTGAACTTTGATGACCACTAGTTCTGACAATCACAAAATTTCATGTTTCTAGCTTATGTGCTTTGAAAGAAAAATTGCTGTGACGCACGGACGAACGGACGGACGGTTTTAGTAGGATTTTGTAAAATTATTTTCCCTAAAAAAGAATTAAGTGGCTTCTTGGTAAAATCGTTTTCTCTTTTCTGACGGATCCAAATTGGTGTTGCATTGTATATGCTAGATTAGTGTGAACAAATTATGCAAATAGTGAGCTGAAATAAGTCAGCTCTAAAAAATCAAAGAGTCTGTACTCGAAATAAAAATAAGGAAAGAAACAGCCGATTAACCTCGAACACCCTATGAAATTATTGGACGACCCATAATCTATCCGAAGAAATCATTCAGTACTATTGCTATTGTTTTTGATGGTATTGCTCTATTCGAAGTAAAATTCTCTAAAACTATTTGACAAATTTGCTTGTCTTCCAGGCAATTGTTTACTTCTTATGTTACACGTTGTTGTTCAACTGGGACTTCCATTGATTTTGAGTCAAATAATAATTAAGTAGTCCGCGTGGCTGCATGAGACGCATAAGCCGAAGGTCACTCAGTGCTGATATGTACTGATTTCATCAAATCATATCATAGCTGAACAGACACACGGGAGCATGGTACTTACCAAACCAATTCCGAAAAATTCAATACGGTCGTGAAAATGAGATACTCTAACTATCTTTAAGCGAAGGCCCGAGAGGGGCTGTTGTGTTGGCGTCAACGAGATTTAGTCAAGTGATTCTTCGGACGGACTATAAGCCTATTCAGTTATGATACGCGCTGGTTTAAAATCAGAACGTATCGCAGCTGAGTGGATGAACACACGGCCAAAGCGTGATAATGATCATATCACCTTATGGAGTGCCGATACATTCGTTCATGACAATGAGATACACTAACTATCTCTCAGCGAAGGCCCGAAAGGGGCTGTAGTGTTACGAAAAAAAAAAAAAAATTAAGTAACATACTAATCGCATAATTTTATAGTACCGCGATTTGGAATATATTCCATTTATGATTGGAAAGCAACAAACTACCTATATATTGTCCCTTCTCCCAAGCTTCCTCCCGTTTTCTTAGCTATCATATATTGACCACGGTTAACGTTTTCAGCATAGGACCAACTAATTGTTGATGCGTAATAACTATGAGCAATTTATTAAAAGTTATTAAACGAAGACTGGCAAGTGTTTCTTGGAATATACTAATGGTCAATTAGCACGTGCCTTGGCTTAAAATGCTATTTATCTATGAAACAAAAGGAATTTTCTAACAATCATTAGTTCCCCATGATAATACTGGCATTTTAGAAAGGAACAAAGATTAATGGAAGTCTCATACCACATCACGACAGATTTATTTTTGATAAATTATGGTTTGCGGGTTTTATGGTAAAAACGAAAATATTTTTGATGGTGTATTATAGGGCACGCTTTCTTCACATTCTGAGAATTTATTTAATGTGAAGGGGACGGTCGGGATTAATATACAGTTCGAAAACGCTATAACCTATTTTGAAGGGCAAATATACTGAAATCAGAAATTTCCACTCATAATAAAAATGAAAACTTACCTGCATAACTCCATCCCACGTCTGGATGCCATCGCTACTTTTCACGGGAATGGTTCCTTCGCCCGATTCAATTTTCGTTCGCAGTTGCCCTCTAGCTTTCCTGAATAATACAAAAACTTTAAGTATACTTCCAAGGCAAATGCAAATTGTAATCTCCCAATTCAAATATATGAAATCGCTATCCAAACCATAAAGCTGAATTATGCATGGGGTTACTTACCTGTTGGGATGTTTATCAACGCCTGTATCATTTTCATGTGGACTAAAAATCCGGGCATCCCCACAGGGAGCTGTGTTAATGTACAAATGGAAATGGACGCCATTTCTCAACTTGAATGGATACTTAGTATTGCCGTTATTTCGTATGAAAATCGACTGGCTTGTTGTTGCTGTGCCCGTGGAGTAAATGATACTTGAGTTAATGTTTGTTACGACCAAGTAAATCAATAGTTTATGTATCAATATTTTCTCGATTTACCTGGATTCGCTTGGAGCTCTAGTTGCGAATATAAATACTTCATTAAACATCTCCGCGATACGATTTCAGCATGCGAGTCATTCAGCACACCACCATGCACACTCATATGTTCGCCATTAACACACTTTGTTCCCGTGGATACGGATATGACCTGATTTAAATGAAAACAAACGAAATTACAATCACCTTGAGAACGTGAAAATGATCCATAAATAAAATTTCATTAGAACCTTCGCTTCATTGAAATTCAGATTTTCCGTCATTACTATCCCGGCTAAAACTTTTCGTCTCGAATAGGACTCTTGTCCCTTTATAATTTGCATGAACTTCTCGGTAACAAGGCGTCCTATTGTGTCGGCATGAATTTGTGGTAATTCTATCGACGAGATTTTATCGTCCACTGGCACCGGAACATTCTTCTGGGAGCTTATCATCGGACTGTATGAGATGTTGCAGAGTGAGGCCAACGCTGCTTTGGCAGCCGCGTTCTTAGCTAATTTCTTCGAAGGTCCTTCAAAGTGAATGGAAACAAAAGGAAAGGTTGCTATTATTTTAATGGCTTTTGCTTTTTAAGACGAATAATACGATTAAAGGAGTATTGTATATTTTTCAAATGTAATATCTACTTAAATTGAACCTGGCTGTGAAAATGAGTTTGTTGTGTTGCTAATGTAGACCCAGTAGCGTTACGAACGATTGCGCAATCAAAAAATTGGATGAAACGCAAGGCGTAAAATATAATTTGTAAAGACTACGGTGAAATTAATTTTGGAGCTGAAGGTAACGAATTGTAATTTTTAAGGACATAGTTTCACTTACCCGTCCCTTCAAATGTTGAGTTGTTGACGTGGACAGTCATTTTGAATCGGCAATTCTGGATGCCATCAACTCCTGAGCAATCGAAACGAACATCATTGAAGAGTTCGTAGAGCAGCATTACTGGTCCTTTGTCGGGCACTCGCTTTTGTCCTTCTGCTGACATCACATTTCGCGTTAGTTCTTGAAATTGATGTGAACGTTAAAATGATTGGAGTAAAAATATCTTTGCTTATAATGGAAATTATATCTAAGAAACTGCAGTCTACTTTTTAATCACTAGATAAATCCAAACTCTAAAAGTGATGAGCGTAAGGGATCAGGCAACTTTTGGTTATAAGGATGTTCAAAATAATATTTACTTCATACAATAACTGCATCGGAAGTCATAAAAATTAGGAACGATCTATTATGGGACAACAAACCTTAGATGATGCTAGATAAAAATAAATGAACAGGGATGTTAAATTTAAATGTATTTAAAGTTGCATGGTCGCAAAAAGCAGCATTGATGCCTCAATGGTACATATTATTCTTCATGCTAAATATAGAGGAACAAGCAATGCGTGAATAGATTTTAATTTTGTATAACAGCTTAAATTACGGGCGGGACAAACCTTTACTGAAACAACGCAAGATTGTTGTTAGATATATTCAGCGAAAACTTGCATAAATTTGACAAGCCAAAGTAGCCGAGACCTACGCATGCCAAATTAAGTGCTAATTACGCAAGTTTTAATTGTGTTTCACTTAGGAAAAAATTAAGAATTCCTCAAACCATCTTAATTTGGAAAGATACAATATAAGATTAGCATGTCTTTTGCACCGTGTGGGGCTTTGGGTCCCCCATCGGACGCGTCTTCAGATGGTGGATAGAGGGATGCCATTGCCGGTTAGCCGGCGGGTAGGTAGGAAATAAAATACCATTCGCGGAACAAAAATCGACTAAGTCGAAGCGCTGTCCACTTGGTAGTTTCTTGTCATGAAACCAGGACAACAGCCTCGGATCAAATTGGACAACAGAAACGACTATCGCAACGAATAAAGTACTATTCTTTTGGAACTTGAAATTTTAGATTATTAAATATACCAAGTGCATTGCGACAACTTCTGGATGAAATAAAGAAATATAGAATCAACATGACATGCGAACGCATACTGTGTTTAAAAGAGAAGAATCGCAATGAAACCATGAGTTCACAGTGGTTATTTATATAAATTATCACCGCATTGAAGGCAGTTAACGAGAGGATCTGTGCAATTCGTATCAAGATCCAATTCTGTAATATCTGGCTGGTCGCCACGCTCCTACAGAAGACAAAGAGGAGACAATCAATGATGAATTTTCCAGCACCCTGTAACGCACTGTCGATGCATTGCTATCAAACAACAATGAAATGGTTTTGGATGACTTCAACGCCAAAATTGGCCGAAAACGGCACATAAAGGAACAACCGGAGGGCACAGCCTTCATGCAGAGAACAACGACAATGGACAACGCCTGATAGGCTTCTTTACTAGCAGAGGCTTCACAGTAAGCTTCAGACATTTCCGCATTGACACAGAGCCTAGAATATGATGCAAATTGAATTAGCCTAGAAGTTGATGAAACGCAAACTAAATTCATGACTCAAACGAGAAAGAACTCACCAGTCTGAAAAAACCTAACCGTAGACGACTATATCCTTGAAAGTGCAGAGAATTTTTATACATCTTGGAGCCAATCTGAATAGGAGAGGTGCCGAAAAGGACGAGATTGGACGCCGTAGATAAAGCCGATTGCTCCGTACTTCCCATTCTAAGATCCAGAGTTGTGCACAGACAAAATGAGCTTCTTATTCACAAATCACTTGTCAAACCTGTAAGTCAAACATGGACCCTGACGAGCCAATCTGAAAAGGCAGTGGATATATTGGAAGGCAAAGTGCTCCGGAAAATCTACGGCCCAGTGAAACAAGGAACGGAGTAGAGACAATGTTACAAAGGTGAGTTGTATAAACTATTTGATGAACCACCTGTATCTACTTGTGTAAAGTTGCGCAAATTGCAATGGGTGGACCATGTAGAAAGAATGGAACAAAACTGGCTGCCCAAAAGAACATTAAAGATTAGACGTTCAGCGGGAAGACCGAGAATTTGATGGAAGACACGATAGAAACTGCTGGGAGTGATCAACTGGCGAACGAGGTCGTAGACCAGTAATAATTGGAGGAAATTAATCGTGGGGGCACGGCCCGGATCGGGCTATCTTTTGCACTGTCACTTGATTAGGCCCATATATGTATTAAGGCATGCTTAACTTGATTTCTAATATGGTACAGCCAAGTAAAAATCTGACTTTCTCCAAAAAATGTTGACCCATGAAAGAAGTGAGCTTCGGAGCGCATTGTCTAGAGAAAGGCCCATAGTCACATGTTTAACAAATGTTTTGACTCCTGGGTCTAGAAGTGTTTAGTATTTATTATATTTTCTAGTCTTTACATTTGCTCATGAATATAAAAATAAAATCTATTTTGTATGCACCAGTTTCGTATATTGTAGATAAGCTGATTCTGTGGGATACTGTGTAGCATAGTACATTCACATAGTATACACACCTTCCATTTACCCTGTGTTGTACACTTTCTGAATTTTCCCAGGGGCCGGTCAGCTGAGCCGGGGCACGTCAGCTGAGCCGGGGCACGTCAGCTGAGCCGAGGGCCGTCGTATTCAAAAAATAAAGTAAAAAGCAAATAAAATTTCCGACAAACGTGCTCTTTTACGCATTTCCGAACATGAGTGTTGCCAGATCCTAATAAAAAACTCAAAGATTGCATAGAATGAATTTGTTTTTCTGCATATTAATTGATTTTTTGAGATTTGACAATCCTGAAATCTTTCATCGAGGCACATGTTTATATTCGCACCAATCATCGCGTCAGCATTTACCTACCTACCTGCTACCGATGATTTATGTTTCACTCTTCGGCTTGTGTTCGGATTTTTCCGGAGGTTATATTGAGTGTGGATACTATGTGAGTGTCCTATGCTGTGTACTTTACATCAAAAACTTGTGGTTCAAGGACAGTGATAGTAGATAGCAGATACCATTTAAGCGACTAACTATTCAGACCAGAATATAAACAATGGATTAATGTATTAAATATTGATGGCTCCGTAAAGAAATCAAATATTCTTTATGTACTCGTATAATATTAAATTAAAGTTTGAATCATGACTGAATAAGTCCTTTGAATTTTCCTTTCCGGATGAAATAAGTCTACTGTTAAGTTATACTTTCAGCTTATGATGAACTTTCTGTCAATTAGGTTACAGCAACCATGTTGATTGAAAAATACAGATCTAGCTGATTTGAAGGCGCTATACATTGATCTTTTGACAATGGAACAAGTTGAAGTAAACTAACTTTTACGATATTAAAGCATTTTTAACGAAAGAAGTGTCATCATAAGAGAATGGTTCTATTTTCGTTGGTCCAAGAGATCGTTTGAATTGTAAAATCGTTTATTTCAACAAATACCAAGACTTCGCTTTTTTAATCGAGACGCTTGAACTAACATTCCTTATTTTGGAGCTCTATGAAACGATATAGTAGCATTTTCACGAAACTTCAAGACCTTTGTAGTCCAAAGGCAAGGCTTGGGAGATTTCCAATAGATAAAAGTTATAATTCACCTCTAAAAATGATGTGATGACGACGACGAAATTGTGACTATTAAAGATTATCACCAATCTGAATACGAGTATGTAAACCTATTTTTGGTAGAATTGTAGAAATAAGAAGTTTAACTAATCTTTTGGAATACTTGGGACAATTCGGTATTACATTTTCTTAACAAAAAAAGAAACGTTGCAACAACATGAAAAGACGTCTGATAAATAGTAATTCTGCTTTTTCTTATTCGTAGCACAACAGCCCCTGCCAGGCCTTCGCTTTTTGTAAATAGCATCTCCAACTGTCTCCGTCCATCGAACGCGTCATTCAATTTCGAAATTCTAGCAGCGATGAACTCTTTTCATTAACAGAATAGGACCAACGTTTCCTTGGGTACCCACTGGTCCCTGCCTTTAAGCTCTTCTAGCCAATACCTTTTCGGGTATAATTCACGTAGCCAACCCATTACAACTTCCGCAACCTTATAATCTTTGAGACCTCTGGCTCGTTAAAAAATTTCATATAGCTCATAGATGTATCAAATTTGCCATTGGGTTCCCAGTTTCACTACAATTCGCCTCCCAGGAGAGGAAGACTATGCCTGCCAAACATTTTTTGTGTGCTAAATATGGCACATGCTGTGTCGGGACCTCTCGGGAGATGGGAAAGCTTACCCATTTTTTGGGTAGAGCCGTTATTCCATCTGTTTAGAACTTCTGGTGTTTATCGGCAAAAAACTTGGCCAAGTGATTTTTACAGTCCCTTTTTGAAGTGAATTTCTTTTCATTAAGGAAGTTTTGCAGAGACCGAAACAAATGGTAGTCTGATGGTGCAAAGTCTAGGCTATATGGTGGATGCATCAAAACTTCCAGCCAAGCTCTGTCAATTTTTGCCCGGTCATCAAAGGTGTGTCTGGTCTGGCATTGTCATGATGGAAGACACCGCCCTTTTTATTGATCAATTCTGGCCGGTTTTTTTAATTGCTTGTTGCATTCTGGTTAACTGCTGACAGTACAGAGCCGAATTGAGTGTTTAGCCAGGTTCTAGCACCTCATGATAACTAATTCCCTTCCAATCCCACCATACACACAGCATAACCTTATTTGGTGTCAATCCTGGCTTTGAAGGCGTTTGTGATGATTCACCTGTTTTTGACCATGATCTTTTTCGAACGCCATTCTCGTATCTTACCCATTTTTCATCGCCCGTAATGATTATCTTCAAAAGTGGCTCGATTTTGTTGCGTTTTATTAGCATTTCGCAAATGGAAATTCGGTCGATCAAATTTTTTAGTGTTAATTCATGCGGCACCCAACCGTCGAGCTTCTTTGTGTATCCAGCCTTACGCAAATGGTTCAAAAATGTTTGGTGATGGATATTCAGTTCCTTAGCAATGTCATGGCTGCTTATGTGTCGGTGTCGGTGTCGACCTGAGCGAGGTGCATCTTTGACATCAAAATTTCCAGAATGAAAGCGAGCGAACCATCTTTTGGCTGTGTCTTTTGATAAAGTATCTTGACCGTAGACACCACAAATTTTTTCACGAGCCGACATGCATTCTCACCTTAATCGTAGTGATATTGTAAAATATAACGAATTTTTTCAGAAATTTCACTCATTTTTAAATGAAAACTTTTGACACGAATGACGAAATACAAACGGTCCATATGAAAATTGTAGACAACAATGCCACCTTTCAAACGCATGTCAGACTCAATCTGATTAGTATTCCCCGATATATGACAACGAACACCATCTAGTGACAAAAAAGGCTCAAAACTTTTCAGACTATCCAATATTTTTATGTCCATCGTCGATTAACTTTAGGGATAAATGGTTTTTCGATTTTTTACTCACAAAATTATTTAAATCAAAATGAACTGAAGGATATTTCATCTATGTGCTTAAAAATGAGAGATTAATGTGTTGAAACTCAAGCCGAAAGTTTACTGTTAAGGTAAGTGATTCATACACAGTATAAGGATAAGCTAGCTTCACTTCGCACTCCGAGTGAAGTTCTCCGCATTGAAACGAAACATAACCGACTAGAAATTGTCTTTGTTCTGGTGACTACAGTTATTAATGTTGCCTAGGTAGGGATGGCGAAAAATCTGTTTTGTGGTTTTTTGTATTCTTTTGTATTCGGTTCTTGAATTTGAAAGAAAAAAACCGGTTTAACCCGGGACAAAAACCTCCGGGAAACCCCATTGTTTCGAACCAAAAACTCGGTTTTCGGTTTAACCGGTGTGATTTTTCCCATCCCTGGAGGTGTTTAGGTGGTAGTCCAGTCACTCGCAGGAATGGGAGCCCCACACTCAATGCATAAATAACATTCATCACCCAACTGAAAACAAGAAAAAAAAATTATTCGTCTCAGGACCCGTTTCTCGAAGGCATTCAGTATATTTGCAGAAGTTTGGATTAAGGTCCATGTTTCGCACCCATAGCATAACACAGGTCTTATTACAGATTTCTATACTTGGGAGCTTTTTTTCTTGCATATGTAGCTGGTATTCAAGATCCTCTCATCTCTTTCATTGTCGTTCTTCATTACTTTGATGCGTGAATACACGATTTTGTCGATTTTGAGAATCTATCGGAATGTTTTATGGAATACGTGGGGATAAATGTTTTGTAGTGCAGCTTCCTGGCATAACAAAGAATCCGCCCCACATGATTCCGAAAACCGCTAGCCGACCAGTACGCGTGGCGCGCTCGCAAAGCGAAGCTAATCTGCTGATCTCGTCTTTCTTTTATAGTTCACTGACCCTTGCGTCAGACCATCGGCGCCCGAAATCTGCACGAGCATGTCCCCAAAAATCCACTACAGGGTATTGATGTCGAATTTTTGTAGAGGATTGGTTCTCAGCAAATATGGCTTGGGCATACGACATCATTTGGCCGTTTTTGTCAAGTAATGGTTCGAGTTACAATTAGCTCCTTGGTATATACGAACTTCAAGAATGCTTGAGACCCATCTTTGTTGGATCAGAACATGGTCGATCTGGTCGAGGGCGCTGTAATTCAGTGTTATCCAGGTCATTTTATATACACGTCGATGAAATAGATAGCTCATTGCCACTCTCAACGTTGAAATCACCAAAAATTATTTTTGTATCGTTTAAGGGCAATAAGTTGAAGTCTTTCCAGGTGATTTTGTAGAAGGTTTTTTCGTTTTTTCGACCTTTTCTTTTGTCGGGGCGTGTACGTTTATCATCCAAATTTTAATTGCAGCCTTAAGTCGAAAACGCATGATTTTAACTCCCTATCCACAATTGAAGCTACTCTGAATTTTAGCTTTCTAGAAAACTTACTACTAATAATGATTATAATGAAAAATGCAAAAGCAACTTGAGATAATCATTAATGTGAAGGAACATAGGATATCTTTCATTGTTCTATCTGCCATTTAGAACTATAAATACTCGGCGAAGATACCTCCATAATGAAAATGCGTCACGAATTAGATAATGGCTGGAAGAGCTGTGATCAAATGGCAGTAAATATTGAGCTTACTGGTTTCTCATTGCTAGACTCTCACGAAAAAGTAGCAAAAGCAACAATGAAAGTGGAAGCTAACCATTGAAAAGAAACAGATACGGCTTGGATAACCCGCTTATTGCATTCAATCTAATCAAATGAGAAACAAAGTACTCTTTCGTTCTTTAACAAGCCATCGTCTATTTTGCCAGGTATATAAATAGATCATGGCTACTGAGCAAACGGGAAGAAAAAGGTGAAGTTAGAACGAATTCTACAAAATGTTCAGGCATAATTCATAGCCGCTTTTAAAGGCTGGACTAGAATAACACAACAAAGTTGTATCTATACGGCGCAAGAAACAATTTTTGGCTCTATCAAACAGAACCCTGGGAAAATAATTTAATTTATCCATTTCAATAGGATTATAGTTGCTAGAGTGCTAGCCGCTTAAGCCGAAGGTTCCCGGTTCGAGTCCCATTTGCAACGTTGAAATTTATTTCGATTGTTACCTTGAACGACTATGAGCCCACTCAGCTGTGATAAGTACTGATTTAAAATTAGAACATATCACAGCTAGGTGGACACACGGCCAAGTGTGATAATGGGCATATAACTTTTGTCAGTACCAATACGGTCATGGAAAGAGGAACTGAATTATCCCAACGCCAAGATTCAAGTTGGACTATAGGGCGATGCGGTTCAATAGGATAACCTTCCACGTGCAAAATTGGTTTATGGTTGCAATTATATTTAAAGTTAATAAATCTATTACAGTTGTGGAAATAAGTGTATTTTCGAAGACGAAAAACTTGGGGGAAATCTCATGCTTTACTGCGAGTAAGGCGAAATATATCTGAACAATCGTTATATAGTATGTGAAGTAGCGCCGATATATTTTAATGGAATCTCACTTGCAAGTAATGTATTAATTAAAGATGTACGAGCAAATATTCGAGTTGATATCACTGAAATGTATTAATGAAAAGTACACTTTTTTGGAGGTGATGAGAGGGGAAATTTAAGCTTCGAAACAAACATTACGATTAATTCCTTGATTCAGTTACCAATTGAAGAGTATTGTTGCCTTATGTGTACCCAAAATGTTAGATGATTAGTTTTAAAAGAGAAACTAATAATTTGATTACTTGGGATCTTCATGCGCAGCTTATTTAAATTATGCTATTCACAACTTAAACGAGTTCTGAATTCTCATAATCGGCGTATAGACTGGACCTCACTTTAATCTAAATAACAGGTTATTGTTAAAGACATAAAAAAAGGGAGGACCCAAAATAATTGGATGAAACGGCGAAGAGATTAAATTGCTTAAACAAACGGTACATGAATGATATGCATGAAAAAGAATTGAACTGGGACACCATGGTTTCAGGGAGACGACAATTTTTCAGCTTGAGGCAAGGATGACATGAAGGGCAATATCAAATACTTTGTTGAAGTTAATGTATATTATTACGAATATATGGAAATCAAGTAAACAGGCATGTATGAGTTGATATTCACTTCAAAAAAGCTGGGAATCGAGGAACGTTTGGGAAAAATCTATGTTGTGTCGGAGTATACATGAGTAAAAATAATTAAGGACTTTATCGCGGAAAACACGTTCGAGATATTAGGGGTAGCATGATCTGGAAAAAGGCTGACAATAACACAAACTCATCGTAATTTTTAGAACCATTTCTTCATTTTCTTTCCTTCTTCTTTCATCTCTCCTCACTGATAATGCAGTTTTAAGACTGAATATTGTTAGTTTCTCACACAATTATGGGCGATACCAACATGTTTTCAAGGGGATATATCCTTACATGGCGAGATCCCCTTAAAATAGTTTGAACAAAACTCAAAACTTTCACGACTTTTGACACTGATTAATCTACAAAGTTTGATGATCCTAGCTACTGTAGTTTCGAAAAAAACTGCTGTGAGACGCTAACGGACTGTGACCGAATTTAATAAGGTATTGAATTATTTTACAAAACCCAAGCAAGATTTAGATTAGGGTAGGTCAAAATCAATTTTTTTCTTAAACCTCAGGTAGGCTAACCCCGAACTTCAAATGCAAAAATGAGTGTAGACAACGAAGAAAATTTTACGGTGGAGAGCGTTGATTCTTCCAGTACCGGCGCCTTATTGTGGTGAGAAAGCAGTTAAAATCAAGCGCCATCACCCTAGAATGAATGGAGGAGCGGAACTGCCACCTCCTCCACCACTACAGAGGCTGCCTCTGGGTAAAAGAGAATGGAACATTGGCCGATAACTCGTGCAGTGGAAAGGGATAGATATGCGCAGTACTACTGCCTTGGGGAAAATCCGAAACCAGGATTAACCAAGAAAGGAAACCGTGGGGCGAAAATTAAGTGCTACCTGTTCCTGGCGAAAGGAATTCAACCTAGAGAAGCCGGGAGAAACTAGTAGAATGAGAAACGAGGCATGGTCCATCTAATCTCTCTGTAGCGCTTCATATTTAGAAGGGTTCACGTACTTGGGTTTAAAAGCATGGAGAAGGCTTCGACGGCCACCGAAGTCAGGAGCATATACCTCCAACAACTGTGAATAAGAAGACCTCCACCAGCACAGCAGAAATAACAATAACGGAGCTTATACCTACAACAATGCTCATTGTGTGTGGAGCTATGCAGGACATAGAATAGGACAAGTCTAGATAGGAAGATATGGTGAGTCAGGACATCCTGCCGAATGACTTGAATCTTTTAGTTCTCGAGGCCAGCTCAGATTTAGGAGTTTGAATGCGGCGCTTGCCATGGTGAATGAGCGGGGAGGATACCCGCTTGGCCGAAGTAAACTTTCATTATGCTAAAGCGGCTTCGAAAGTCTTGGTAAAATGGGCAAAAAATAAAAACTAGGACTAGCAAAAACCCTAGATCCATGGCAACCAAATCCGAGACTTGAATACTCGTAACGCCAATGTGGTGTGCACTACGAATGATGATTGATTATTTTTACCCTAAGATGAAACAATCGTCTAAGAAACCTGTGAGACGTTGAGTGAAAAGTAAGCGCAAAACTGAAAAAAACCGGTCCCGAATAGACAAGAAGAACGAGAGATGGAGAATTGAATCAAAGGTAAAAGCAATCCAATTGTTTTTAGGTTGAATCGGCGTAATTAACACACTAATGCAAGTTGCTTATCTTTCCGCCAAGCATATTTTCGATATATACAGGGAATCATTCCATATTAAACACTAAACAGAACAGTCAAGCCGCGAGACACTGCTAAGATTTTGTGGGTAAAATGGGACATATAGACCGATCATTAGTTTAATAAGCTCTGCACGTACGCATATGCTAAAATTTTGTTACATTATAGTCTTTTTCGAAAAAAAATATAAAATAAATTTTCCGAAAGAAATTCATTTATCGTAGATTAAAGAATGCGCATATACATCTCTACTCTATGGAAAAGATAAATTTGGCTCGAAAAATTCACTTCATACGAAAGCGCTCGAAAGAAGAGCGGCTCTACCGTAAAATAGGATCAATTGTGAAATGCATCATTTCCATCTGTGATACACGCCGCACCTTTGCATGGTGATCCAAAAGCGAGCTCCTAGCTCGAATAGGCCATTACAGGCGCAGGTGGCTCAAGGCAGAGGAAGAGCAAAAGATCGAGCTCTCTGACGGCGCGGTAGTTTTTAATAACAGCATAAAGTTGAAAGGATGAGGAGCCAATCAAGGTTCAGGTTCTATTGGAGGAGGGCTTCCAGGGAGCGGTATCTAAGGCAGCTTAACAAAGTAGCCAAAAAGCAACAAAAATTGCTACCCCAGGGACAGAGAAAAGTAGGCCTAAACATTCGGAAAACATCGAGTCCTTGGAAGAACAGGAAGCGGCGCAAAGCTACTGGGCAGGCAATAATGGTTAAAGCCACCGATGGTAGATCGTATGCGGATGTCCTACAAGAGTTTAAGGGAGCGGTAAAATAACAAGAAACACAAACTGCCATAATAACAGTACGGCCGACTCGTTCGGGTGGCGTATTGATGGAGTTCGGACCAGAAGCCACTAACAAAGATGTATTCCGGTACACCGTCGAAAATGGCCTTGGAGAGAAGGTAACCTAGCCTCGTTTGAACTTAGGGCTGCTCTTGAAATAATGGATATAGCCTTAAAGCGGGATTTTTCTGGCTTGAGCGGAGCAAAAATTAGACTGAAAAATCCAAGTAGAGAAAAATATGCCGAATTGATAATAGGAAAGGGGAAAGTCACAATCGGTTGGATTAGGATAAGGCGAAAAATAATCCCTCCGTTTGTTAGGTGCCTCAGATACGGGCATACTGCAAGGCGCTGTAAAGGGATCAACAGCTCCCTGTGCTATAATTGCGGCAAAACAGGGCATCAAAAAAAGAGTGTACAGAAGAGACACCCTGTTTCCTCTGCCAAGACGTTGACCCAACGCCAGATGATTTGAAACACGTGTCAGGTACAGGCAAATGCCTAACCAAAGCCAAAGCTCTTCTTGAGCCGTACTCTGTAGGTTAATTTATATCGGAGCACACTCGCTCAAAATCTACAAAGACAGTTGTTACTGCTCAGCGAGCAACACCACAACCGAGGCAACCCAACATGGTATTCTGACGAATCTGGTACAGCCGCCATCTGAGCGTGGAGCAGTGCTGATTTCTTAGTGGAGAGCTATGGACGAAAAGATGATTTCTTGTGGCTTCGGCGTTCAAGGACGAAATTCTTTAGTGTGTACCTAATGCCGACCGAATCATCATTCCTAGCCAAGCCTAACGGTTTGCAGGACGTTGTTTCGAACGCAGATGGCCACGGACTCGTTGGGGGTGATTCCAATGCTAAAGCAATCGAATGGGGCATGCTTCAAATTAAACCGCGAGGAAAACGAGTCTTAGAGATGGCGGCCAGTACAGGACTCGTCGTGCTGAATTTCCGCCATGTGAGCTGTGAAGGAACCATACCCGACGTGACATCCGCCTCGGAAGAGTCCCTAGTACGGAGGGTACACAATTGGAGATACGTGATGCTGTCTCGCAATGCTCATGCTCTCGGCCTTCCACGATTGGGTAGAAAACTGGGAGGATGGACGTCGAGAGCTTCATCGAAGTGCGCCGTTGCATGAAGATTCGCCGGGGACTGAAGAACTAGCACCTCAAGACATGGTGAAAACTGTGAGCACCATCAAGTCTGCTTGAATCGCTTCTATGCCCCATGATCGACTGATATCGCTGAAAAGCGAAGGAAGTATCACACGTTTCAACATGAAGCTCAACGAGTATGGAATCGCGACGAGGTATATAACCGGTTAGCAACATATAAGTCGGCCAGGAAATGCCTTCGCAAAATGATTAACAGCAGTAAGGTTCGCAGCTGTGAACAAGGATCCGTGGGGCCTTGGCTACAAGCTAGGTATGCGGGAGCTTGGTGCCCTATGCAAGCCCTGCATATATAAAGCAGAAAAGATGGACGAGATAGTGCGAGCTTTGTTCCCCGCTGTCCACGGCGAATTAGCAGAAGAATGCTCACTCTTTACATAGCTGGAACAGGAAGGGGCAGTCCTATCACTGAAACGAAAGAAGGCTCCAAATTCAGATGGCGAATTAGCAGGCGAATGCTCACTCATTACATGGCTGGTACTGGAAGGGACTGTCCTATCAATGAAACGAAAGAAGGCTCCAGGTCCAGACGGCATCCCAGCTGAGGTATTGCAGCTCGTATTTCACCATTGTCCTGACTTGCTGATAAGTACATTCAACGCTTGTCTACGAGAAGAGGTTTTCCCGGTACGATGAAAGGTGGTGAAGCTTTTGCAGATCAGCCTTCAATTCCGCTAGATGAGTGGGTATTCTGGATACACTGGAAAACCCTTTCCAAGTTCGAGAATATCTGATGCGATTTTTGAGGGACTACCTGAAGGACTGAAGCCTGCTTTACGGCATGACACAGAGCCAACTAAGGATGGAAGTTACATCGGGTGTTGCCCAGGGACCTATCCTCGGTCCAGATCTGTGGAACGTATCTTACGACGGATTACTGAGACTGGAGATGACAGGTGAGTCGCGCTTGATCGGCTATGTGGATGCTGTTGCAGCCCTAGTCGCTAGTATGCTAATTCCCCGAGTGAGAGACTGGATGACAGCTTGTGGGTTCAGTCTAGAACTGGAGAAAACCGAAGTGGTCATCTTGAAAAAAAAATAGAAAGTCCCTAGAGTAAGGATGATCAGTATAGGAGACATACTAATCGAATCGAAGCCAGAGGTGAAGTACCTGAGGCTACTGATCGACTCGAAGATGAGTTTTTCTGAGCAAATCAGGGCAACGGCCGAGAAGGCTGCTTCAGGCGTATTGGCTCAGAGTCGACTCATGGCCAACGTAGGGGGACGCAACCCATCAAGAATACGCCTCTTGATTAATGCTGTAGGGTCAGTGCTACTGTACGGAGCAGAAACATTGGGCGACTCTCTCAGTAGGGACATGTACCGAAAACGCTTGGCACAGGTGCAGAGAAGAGAAGTATACTGAGGATTGCATCTTCATATCAGACAGTCTCTGGTTCGGCGTTGAGAGTTATTGCAAGCGTGATACCTATCACCCTCCTTGCTAAAGAATTCCGCGCTTTTCACTTGCGTCAGAGCGAGGGAGACGGTTGCCCGCGAGGAGAGACAGTGCTCGCTCAACGATTGACAACAGTCCTGGGTGGATTGCACGAAGGGGAGGTGGACAGCGCACTTCATCCCGGATCCGAGACCATGGCTAGATTGAAGGCAGGATGGGACTGACTTCTATCTGACCCAGCTTTTTTGCGTGCAAAAAATGGGACAGGCTGCGATGGGATCTCTACAGGGAGCTGGGAGAGCTCACCCCAGATAGTATAGCCGCGGTGATTCTTGAATCGGTTGACAAATGGAACCATGTGGCACATTATGTTCGCACAGTTCAAGGGACTCACATCAGCCTGGGAAGTTGGGGCTGGGGAATCGCTTTTTTGGCAATTCCTCTTACTCTCACCCCTCCCGCTAGAGGAGGGATCCCCCAGCTTGCAGGCCCCTCTCGGTGAAGCAGAACGAGACCTAGCCTGAAATAATGTATTAAACAGTTCCAGACTAGGTCCTCAGGTTAACAGGGAACTTATTTACTGGGTAGTCCAACCGCTCGCGAGCATGGGAGCCCCATACTTAATGCGTCAATGTCATTCATCTCCCAACCACAATAAAAAAAGGTAAGATGAAGAGCTCATGGAGGTTTTTATTTTGATGTTCTTTCATAAGGGAACAACTCTCATAGTCTTCATTACAAGTGCCATACTGTGTAGTGGCAGGGAGTTTTTATTAGAATCAAGTCACATCAATATGTGAAGATATAGAGGGTGCTCCCTTCATAGGTTTTTTAGTAAATTTACATAATATTTTGCATAGATTGCCTGTATAACTTTAAGTTATGATAGGATGTAATACCATGGCTTATGATTCAGCCTGTATTTCACCCCGGCTTTTTGCCTGGTTAATAATTTCTATTTATTTTTTAAAAGAGGATTACGGTCCCTCCTTTTCCTGGTGCTTTAACACCTAATACTAATATCACCCAGTCCTACTCATTTATTAATAAGTTTCTTCGTGCCCGTTTTGGACTCAGTATGTGAATCAATCTCGCTCTAGCCGGGGTAAAATATCGAATTCGCTGGCCAGTGCTTTTAACTTTGCTCATGGGAATTTATCATCTAGAATTTCTAGCTGGTCAACTTTGCAACTTAAAAAAATCGAATTCAGTATGAGTTGCATGTTCGTCTAAAAAAGGCCTAAGACTTACAAAAGACTGTCTTCATCGGCACTGAAAAATTGGAAAGCACAAATTTGGTACAAATGGTTACGACGTTCACTTATTGGAATGCCGAAGGATTGTGATTGTGTATTGCCTAGAGACGGCAATACGCAATCTTATAATGGAGTGTTGTTTCTCCAAGACAACACACTAGCGCACAAAGCTGAAGTTGCTATGGCTACCATTCAAGAAGCAGATTTCGAATTTCTCGAATATCATCTATCTATTCTTTAGTCCTGGTTATCTGAAATTTTTATCTCTTTCTCCTGCTTAAGATGTAGCTCAGAAGTAGCTTCGAATTTTGAGAATAAAAGCGGCGTGATAGTCGTTGATGAAACATTTTTGAGGAGTTAAAATAAAAATTTTCTTTCAACAGGGATTCGCTGGAGAACGAGTGATTTACGTGTAAATGTACATAATTATCTTGTTTGGGTTTTAGAAAGAAAAATAAATAAAATTTAGGCAGGTGAACGGGTTTTATATTGATTATCAACAATTTTGGATTCTTCCTCGTATGCGCACGACAGTAAAAGGGAGTAAATTTGGTAATAAAATGGATAAGAAAATAATGACTTTTTGGACTGCAATTCAATTGACGGAAAAAAGGCAATTTATTAACTCAGGACAGTAAGTATCATAATTTATGTTGATTATATTTTAAGCAAATATTTCTTTATGATTCCATCGCAAGATATTATTCCAAGCATTTATTTTAGAGTTTAATTGGAGTTTTATTTATAGATCTTAGGTTGGATACAAACAGCTTCATGAGGGAAAGTTTTCCTACTTCGTTTGTTTTGTTAGAATTTGCTTATGAGCTAAGAGCATTTATTGCGATTAAGAATGAGTGTAGTTAAATCATTCAAACAATCTCCTATTTCAATAATTATCTTTCTTAGTAATCCTAATATAATGAATTTAATTTCCATCACCTACGCGGAAACTTTTCTGGAGTTCTTACCATAGCGTCTTTCGCAAAAGGCACTTCTATTACTTATCTTTAAGTAATGTGCAAGTGTTGACACAAATTTGCATGCCAAATTATTTTCATTTCTACGCTTTTTAGTTGAAAAGTCCTCAAGAAACCCACTTAATGCTGATGTAAAGTACATTTGTGTTAGTTAGTAATCATGTACGTATATATGTGGTGAGTGCCAGTTTTCCCTCCAAAAAATAATTCTTGCAGAATACTGCATTTCCTCATTTTTCCAAGTTGGCATGTTGCCTTTGAAGTGCTGAACTCTTACATACTATTCCGTGACGTGTTGCATGCATGTCGCAAATTTTAGTGGGTTGTTGTGATAATCAGCACGTTGCAATAGTGGATACAAATGTGAACACCTTCATTTTGAAATGAATTGCAGTGCAATAGAAACAAATTTTTAGTATCTATTTATGCAAAATGTTTAGATGTTTTAAAATATTCGATCCATGTAGTCTAACTTTTTTCGGGAAAGAATTTGAATATTATGTGAAACATTTCATACGAAATATGTCGCACAGAGGAATCAGAGGTGTTTGTCTAGAAATATGTTTTGTGAGTATAACATATGATGTGAAATGAAAAATATTGCTACGTATACACATTCATCGATTTCAAAAATTTATATAAATATAGATATCTGAATAGAAGCCTGTTATATTCTGAATTTCATAAGAGAGCTTCCGTTGTACACTAGCAAGTGAGTTGCAGTGTCAAGCCTGGTAATATATTTAGACCATTCAACTGCAGACTATCTAAACTACAAATGATAAATTTTCATAATTTATGCAGCGTGAAGAACAAATCATGTCAATAAAAAAATACTATATAAAGAAAGGCTTTAAAATTTTTTTTCTTATGATTTGAGTAATCCGCAAAATCAAATAAATAATTATTTTTGGCTCATCTATATTATTTTGATGAAAAAAAAAATAATTTTTGTCACATATTCCAACTATATATCTCGCATAAAAAAAATCTTTAGAAGTTCAATCAAAAAAATGCACTCAAAAAGTTTGTTGTATATGGGTCTTTAGTCTTAAAAATGAATGATTGTAGGACGCAAAGCGAAAGTAGGTCGACAATTCATGCCCGTATTGAATCGCTTATTTTTAATGCACGCATTCAATTCCGCCTGTCATATGTTATAAGGATTGAATAAGTAATGCGCTCAGTTGAATTATGTTGCCTATAAAAACCCTATTGGCAATAAAAATCGGATTTCAACTGAATATTGTTGACTTGGCATCTGAAATCAACGAACAACCTATAAAATTTTTGCTCACGCTCAACGTTCTCCTGGGATTACTATAAAAAATTGGTCTTGTAACATAGAAAAATCAAATGCAATTGGAAATGAATAAAATAAATTATACAAACATAAAACAATAGAACAAACACTTGCTTTCTAAACGACCGCTGACATTAGAATTTGTCTTAGCATGCTTGAAATATTGCTCTAAAGCTGCAGCTAATTCTGCTTGGCCTTTTTTTGAAGTACCGTTTTCTAAATGCTCATCACTAGTAAAATCAACATTAGTGGTTGGTTTCAATGGTGTCAAAACAGCTCCATCCTTGAATTGAATGAAACTTCGAAGCGCCGCAGCAGCTGCTTCGACACGAGCTATCTTCTTACTTCGTCCTTGTCCTGTATACTTTTGTCCATCCACCTGAAATGCAATCAAAAATAACATATACATTAGATTGGAAATGCTTCAAATAAGTGAACAGTTGATATGAAAAGAACAATTTATGGTTCGTGTATCGTAAGAGCAAAGCAGATTGTATCGGAATGCATATTAACAATAAAATCCGTTTTGCATATATAAAATGAATGTTTCCGTTATGGATTTGATTTAATGATTGCTTGGCACGCACATGCCAGGATACAGATTGTGTAAGATTTCTTGACATGAGAAAATTCCTTAAGGATCACATATACGAATGATATGCTACGTATGCAACGATAGAAAGTACATTTAATATCATGAGAAAAAATGAACGAGTTTCATAAATAATTCGGGTGAACATGCAATGGAAAACACACAAATAAAGTGGAATCAATTTATAACTTGTCTTTTTTTGATTGGGTGCTGTCTCTGGTTGGTTTGCACGTCAAACAATTGATATAGTTTATGGCTAAATATCCAGTATCATTGCAATACGGTACATATATGTACGGTATCTTCTCAATATTACGTCGCAGAAAGAAATCCCTTAAATTATTCCTAGAAGATGACAAAAATATAGGACGCAAAAAGCCAATCGTACTTTTCAAACATATTCGAAGCAATTACGTCTAACTGGTGTTCATTGGAAATATGCGAAAGATGTTGACATTAAATTCTGGTTTGTGATACGATTGATTCATATTTTCGATAAATATATTATAACGATACGTTCTATTTTTTCCTTGAATCTCGAGTGCAAATAGAAACTTCCCATCTCTAGAAAATTAGAAATATAATCTAGTGTGACCTTAGTCAATCGGCGTACAGGTTTGTCGGCCAGTATTTGCTCCTAATAAAATCCACGTGGCCCTTTTCAGAGCAGAATTTTGAAACCTTCGAGATCATGTAAATAAACGGATAAACAAATCAACAAAAATCAAATGAAAATTGTAAGAGAAAGAAGGTTCTTGTTCTTCGTAGCACTACAACCCCTCTCGGGCCTTCGCGTCCTGCACATAGCGCTTCCAACTGTCTCGGTCCATTGACCGCGTCCTACTATTTCGAAATCCGAGCAGCGATGAACTGTCTTCGTCGACCGAGTCAGACCAGCGTTTCCTCGGTTTCCCCACTGGTCTCCGGCCTTCAGTTAGAGAAAGAAGGTACGCTCGAGCAATTTGATCACGCTAGAGTCTGCCCAACGTTAAGGCAAAGTTTCAAACATATTTTGATTGACGTACAGAGTAAAATTTCCGGAACATATTTTTGATCAAACATTCGATATACTAAGATGATATTCCCTAATTTAATACAGTTAAATTTTTTCCAATATAATAATGTCCTTAATAATAATAAATACACACAAAACAGTGTGAGGATTTTGCTCGCAAGCGCCTATCCATGCTTTTATTTAGGGCGCGTCTTCTCATGGGTTATTTAAGGCATTCATTTATTTGTCACTGGGGAAAGCAGAAAAACCGCTTCCGTTGGTGATGCATGAGCACCACGGAAGTTCATTAAAAGGGTTGTGGAGCATCCATGATACTTTTTGAATTGTAAGAACGGAGAGGAAGATGATTCTCTCAATTTTTCATAACCTAACATACCATCCATTATTGAGAATTAAGGAGACTTTTATTCGAATTTTTGCCGTGAGATCATCAGCATAAATAAACCAGTATTTCTGCGTTGCAATTCAAAATTAGTATTATTTACTAGTGTTAATATTATTAGTATTATTTACTACTGCTAATACTAGCGTTTTTTTAAGTTGCGAGTTAGACCCCAAAAAAGGTTCGGTCCGGAAAATTGACTGAGCTAAGGTAAAGGCAGGTTTGATACGCTGTCCCGATTGGTGCCCGACTGGTTCGACATACTGAGCCCAAACGCGGACGTACAAAAAAACTTATCAGTAGTAAAGGTGGGACTTGGATAATGTTAGTATAATAGTTAGAGGACATGACAAAGGAAAGACAGTGAACCGCTTCTTTTCTTCTTCTTCTTAGCACTACAGCCCCTCTCGGGCCTTCGCTTCCTGCAAACAGCGCCTCCAACTGTCTCGGTCCGTTGACCGCGTCTTCCAATTCCGAAATCCGAGCAGCGATGAACTGTCTTCGTCGACCGAGTCAGATCAGCGTTTCCTAGGTTTCCCCACTGGCCTTCAGTTCGAATACCTTCTTGGGTATCCGTTGTTCGTCCATACGATTCATGTGTCCAGCCCATTGCATCTTCCGCAGTCTTACAATCCTTGAGACCTCCGGTTCGTCAAAAATTTCATACAGCTCATGATTGTATCGAATTCGCCATTGGTCCCCGTCCAGCTTCGCCCCGATTATTCGCCTCATGACCCGTCGCTCAAAGGCGTTCAATATATTCGCGGTTGCTTGGGTTAGGGTCCATGTTTCATACCCATAGCATAAAACAGGTCTGATCACAGATTTGTATACTTGGAGCTTTGTTTTCCTGTGTATGCAGCTGGTCTTCAAGATCGTCAAAACTGAATGAAATATCTTATTTGCGAGCTGTATTCTTCGGCGTATTTCGTCTCTTTCATTGCCCGTTTTCGTTATTTTGGCGCCTAAATACACAATTCGCTAACATTCTCGATGCTGTATTCGCCAAGTGTGATATTTTGTGTATTTGAGGTATTTTTCTTCGACTGCGTCATGAACTTTGTTTTATTTTCGTTGATTTGTAGCCCTACTAGTTTTGCTTCGCTGTCGAGTTTCAGGAAAAGTTCTTTGGCAGTTCTTAATGACCGTGACAGAATGTTGATATCGTCCGCATAGGCCACTACTTGGTTCGACTTGTAGAGTAATGTACCACGCGTATCAACAGGTAGCTTCCGTCGTATGACGTACTCCAGAGCCAAATTGAATAGCAATGGGGCCAGCCCATCTCCCTGCTTTAGTCCGATATTTGTGTCAAAGGCATCGGCGAGTTGGTTATTGATGCGGACTTTGGAGGTCGTCGACGTCATTGTCATTTGGGTAAGACGGACTAATTTGGCTGGGACACCAAAACCGAGCATTATTTCGTACAGTAAGTTACGATCAATACTGTCGTATGCTTGCTTAAAGTCAACGAAAATTTGGTGTACGTCTATGTTGAACTCCCAACATTTTCCAATACCTGGTTGACTGTGAACAATTGGTCTGTTGTTGATCTACCTGCTCTAAAACCACCTTGATACTCCCCAATAATACTGTTGGCGTATGATCCGATTTTATTTTCTTAGATTTTACAAAATATTTTGTACGCCGTACAAAGTAGTGATATGCCTCTATAATTTTCGCGCTGTAGCTTGTCATCTTTTTTTATGGATAGGGAATATAATTGATTGGCTCCACTCTTTCGGCATATGTTCTTGATGCCAAATGTAGTGGATGACTTTGTGAATACATTGATGAACACTACTGCCACCATATTCGATAAGCTTCACTGGAATCTCATCAATGCCCGGCGCTTTATTATTCTTTTGGGCTTTGATGATGGAACAAACTTCATCCAGAGTTAGTGGGGCCAATGGAAGCTCTCCGCAGCCTTCTATAGGCTTCGATGTTCTGGAGCTGTGTGAAGGATTAAGGAGATTCTTGAAATATGATGCCCATCTTTCCTTAATCTTGATTTCATCAGCGATTATATTGCCGCTGATGACCACGCTTTTCACTACGTTGTATGCTTGTCTTGTGTTGTTGCTCGCTAAACTTATATCTATACTTCTCAATTGGTCGTCATCGTATTTTCTTTTCTTAATCCTAATTACCTTATTCGCTACTCTTCTGATATTTTCATAGTGTTCTCTCTTCGCTCTGGTTTCCCTACCAACGTATTCTTTGTACGCCTGATTTTTGTTATCTAACGTATTCTGGCATTCATCATCGAACCAATCATTCCTCTTTCGCCGGGCTTGAGGTCCGATCGTCTGATCTGCCACGGTCCTGATAGCCGCTGTCACTTCCATCCAGAGCTCATTGCTCGTCTTTAACGATGCGTCTGATAAGATGGGAGCCAGCTGGTTGTCGAGGCTCTCCGTGAAATTTTCGGCCACAGACGTCGTTTGGAGCCTTTCGATGTCAAATTTTTGTAACAGGCTGGTCTTCGCTGAATATGCCTTTGACATACGACATCGATAGTTTAATTTGATCAACTAATGATCTGAGTTACAATTGGCTCCTCGGTATTTACGGACGTCAAGTATGCTCGAGGCCCAACGTTGTTGGATCAGAACATGATCGATCTGGTTTTGTGTGTTGCCATCCGGAGATACCCAGGTCATTTATGAATGCGTCGATGTGGTAAACAAGTCGAACGTATGACTAGATTTCTGCTACATGCAAAGTCAATCAGGCGCTGCTGGTTGTCATTTGTTTCATCATGGAGGCTATATGCTCCAGTCGTTCCCCGATGAGATAGCACATTGCCAACCTTAACGTTGAAATCACCCAGAATAAATTTTTTGTCGTTTGTGGGCAATGAGTCAACCAGTCTTTCCAGGTGATTGTAAAACGATTCCATCGTTTCTTCGTCCTTTTTTTCGGTCGGGGCGTGAACATTAATCAGCCAGATTTTGAAGAATTTCGCTTTTATACGGATCGCACACAACCGTGCATTGACTGCCTTAAAATCAATAACGTGCGATTTCAACTCCCTATCCACAATGAAGGCCACCCCGAATTTTCGTTTTCCAGTAGGCTTCCCACTTTTAAATATTGTGTGCGATCTCATATTTTGAATGTCGTTTCCAGTTCAGTTCGTTTCCTGGACTGCCAGTATTTTTAATTGATATTGACGGACCTGTTGTAAAAGGTCCTTAACAGCGCCAGGGTAATTGAGTGATCTGACATTCCAGGATCCAATGCCATAGTCCTTTTTTCGTTTGCGAGGTCGTTGCCGTGAGTCCAATACATTCCAAGGCCTATCTGCAGGTTTCGAAACAATTAAAGGTTTTCCAGCCCGTCGCCCAACCTCCATTTCGGCGGCATGGTTATTACGTCGATTCCGTTATCAGGTGCGGAAGATTCTCCTTCACCCTCTTACGTCCTCACAAAGGAGGTGTAAGTAGGATTTAGTAGCAGAGCTGTAGATGTATTTACAGTTATTGGCATTTCTCGACATTTAATGTTACATTATTGGGGAACCAGCAAACCCAATGTGCACCCCGAGAGCATTTACTACCATTTAATTGGGGGGGTTTGGGATGAGGAATTATGGAAGCTACGGGTTGGGGAAGCAAGGAGTTCCCTCCTATGTATTAAAAAACAAAAACAAATATAATATTCTGGGCGACAAGCCAGCGTGAAATACATGCTAAAACATAAGTCTTAGTATCGTAAGCTATCATACGAGGTGTGACAATTAATTAATGCGATTGATTTGATTGCCGCGCTTGTGGTAAACCTGCGGCCTTGAAATTCCCTTCCCCTTCCCCGGCATCTTTCTCCTCTCGATTGATATATTTACCATCGCTCTAGCTTGTTTAGTTCGCCTGCTGTGTCGTGTTGAGTAGACGTGTGTTGGTGGTGCTCATCACGAAAATGGAGAAACGAAATCAAGAGCAACGCGTCGCAATTTTGCGCCAGATTGGGCGAAACAGCTTCGGAAATGTACGCTTAAATTGTAAAAGTGCATGGTGATAGTGCTCTTAGTCGTGCTCAGGTGTTTCGATGGCATAAAGAGCTTTAGGAGGGGCGTGAAAGCGCGGAAGACGAAGAGCGGAGCGGAGCGGAAGACTAGTCTAGGTGCGGACTGACGCGAATGCGCGTCCACAAAAAATAATAATTTGTTCCATCGGGGCAAACCGTAAATCAAGTCTACTATTGCCAAGGACTCGAAAGATTGCGAAAACGAGTCAATACGGTGCGCCCAGACATCGCTCGTAACTGAATCCTTCATCACGACAACGCGCCGTGCCACACCGCCCTCAGCGTTTCCCAGTATTTGGCTTCTGAAGGAATCGCCGTGTTACACAGCCGATATGTCACCTTGGGGCTTTTTTGTTCCCTAGAACAAAATCGGTGGTCAAAGGGACTCATTTTGAGTCGATTACAGACATCCAGGCGGCCGTAACGAGGGTACTCGTGGACAACCCAGTCGAAGCGTTTCAGCAATGTTACAAAGCATGGAAAACCCGCTGGGATCGTTGTATAGCTGCTCAAGAGGATTGCTTTGAAGGGGATGGCAGAGTTGTAGAATAATTTTTAAATAAACGGTTTTCGTGGAATTAATCTCATTACATAATTGTCATATCGTGTAAAACAAAATATAATGAAATGAATACACTTATAAGGCCTATAAAGTGAGCACTTTTTGTGTCCCTAAGTATTGGTGTGACTTGTTTCTGATAAACAGGAAAGAGACTTCCCTATAATTGCAGAGCATGCTCTATTATCTGTACAAAAGTTTCAGAAAGTTTATAATGTGATAAGGTTTGAGTCGAGCAGCCGTCGAGGCAGCAAAAGATTTTCGGAGGATTTTTCGGAGATTTTTTTATGAAAATTGAAATTTGAAAGAAATTGCGGAATTTTCGAGGAATTTCGGAGGAATTTTACGGGATTTTTTTTTGAAATTGTGGAAGGAGAAAAGGAGTTGAAACGCCTGGGCGAGGCGCGTAGTGCGATTACGAGTAGGAAAACATGAGGAATGACAGAAGTGGAGAAAAGAAGTTGAATTGGAAATTGAGAAAAAAAACAAAAACATAGAAAAAAATATCATAAGGCTTTTTTAAGTGTTATTATTTTAGCTTAAAATATAATTATTTTGCTTTTTAGTCTTTTAATTACTAGACAATAAGGGTTTCAGTTTTTACTTTCTTTTATTTTCCCGCGACAGTATTCCAAGTTTTGTCTGGAATCTGTGGGTATGGGGGGAAAGCAATCAATATGGGGAGCTAAATCTAGCTTCACGTGGAAAGCGAGGAAAAACTTGTAGCGTTTCTACGAGAAATTTGGAGGGAGGCGAACATAAAGGAGGATGCAAGTGCCGGAAATCTCCAGTGACATGGAGATGGGCAAGGGTGGAAGTTTCACGGACAGTGGAGACGAGGAGAGGGCTATCGTAAAACCAGTAGCCAGAAAGAGGCTAATAGGGTCTCCAATGCAGGAGCCTACTTCAAAGGTATCGAAGACCCTTGAAATGAGCGAGCGGGATTTTCCCCAGCTCAAAAAGGTGGCGAAAATAACTTCTACTAGTGGCCGGGTCTTGAGGAAATAAAGGAAAATCGAAGCCCCAGCAGCGAAGCGTGGCTGCTACCAAAAATAGAGGGTGCCTCCTATAGTGTGCTATAGGCTTGACCAGAAGACTTTCAGGGATAGCGTCAAAAGAGCATGCGCACGAAACTCTGAAAAGGAGCCAGAGTTCAAAGTGACGGTGAACAGCTCCTCACGAACTTCGCTCCACCCTAACACGGCTGAGGATCATACCAGCCTTTTTAATTTTCTGGTGTGCGAAGGTGGCGTGCTACACCTAAACTCTTCTAGGAGAGAGAAAATTGACTCTCCTCAAAGGCATGCACAGCTCATACGACGAGAACGATGTCGTAGCTGAGCTGAAGGAACATCTCGGAAAAGACATCTTTTCAGCAAAAATACTCTCTACTATAACCTCTAGGAGGGAAAAAGGATCCTTCTTAGTTCAGTTCAAACCGGTCTTTGAAGAGAAGAAAGCAATGGACAAAAACAGCAGTCGCAGAATTACCGAAATACGGTTTTCAACACTGACTGCCAACAATTTTTCGGATGTGACTTGTTCACATTCATTCGAAAAGTGGACTCTTTCATCTCCCACTAAAAAAACTCCTCACTAATCCTAGTGTGAAAAAAGCTGCGTACTTTTAATTCGCCTTCAAAGTATGTTGTCGTGATGAGTTCCATTAAACTCTCCATCCTCAACATACGTTCACTAGCTCCACGCTATAAAAGGAATTTCGGTCAAGAATACTTGAACGCCCATAGACCAGCCTTCTTGTTTATGTCGGAAAAAAACTCAAAGAAAGACACAGAGTTCGTTTGGGAAAATACAAGATCATCAGGCGTGATGATCCAGACGGATAACTCGATTTGATTTTATTAATTGCATAAAAATATATTTCTCTGACTATTCAGTTTATAATATTATAATTAAAGGCTAGATAAAATTATCAACAAATTAAATTGAATAGCTAAATTTAAACATCATCTTTCCTTTCAGTGGTTATAAATTTTCAACGGAAACAAGAACGAAGGTGAGTATGGCGGCAAGTGGGCGGGGTTCGATGTAATCCGCGACTAAGTGATTCAGTGCTTTGGGTTCGGTTACGCGTTGACATGTGTATTTTGTCGATACCAATTAGCGTAGGCTATTTAGGTTCGGATGAAAGTAGAGTATGTCTGACACCACGACGGTGCGTAGATTGGGAATGCCTAAGGTTGAAGTTCTTTTTGTGGAGTAGAATTTTTAAATTTCTTTTTGGAAAAAATTTCGAACGCTTTTAAACGGGCAGTTTGAATCGGTGGTTGAAAAACTGTCTGTTCGCGTTAAGACCCACATCGAAATTCCTCTCCGAACTAGCTGGCCAACGAACAGCCACCTCGATGTAGACTACGCGCATATGAACACGAAGGCCTTGAAATGCACAGTTTGTTGATGCGCCTCAAGACTTCACGTCTCTAACCAATGAGAGGCCGATTTGGGAAATCTCGGACGAACGAGCGATGGAAAAATCCTTTTAACTGGCTTGCGGATATCAAATAAATAAAGTTATTAATTCAAATCATTAATTTATAGTCTAAAGCTCTAGGATCATTGAGCTTACTTTTTGAAGGTACAAGAAAATTAGAAAGGAAATGGGTGACTGCTCAACGAACAACTTTGATACATTTGTGGAAGTGTTCGAAGGGTTAAAAAGAGAAGAAAAATATGTAGAAAAGAGCTCACAAATCTCCACAGGTGACGAAGCGAGGGTTTGAGACACTTGATATATTTTCAGAAGGCCTTGGAACGATTTGAGTTTAAAGAGCATTCAGTACTGCGGAAATAGGCTTGCACCTCGTTTTTTACAAGGGACCTGACATGCCAAAAGTTCATTTGTGCAACAGAAGATCTTTCAAGGAGAAAGACCCGAGGAGCTTGATCCTCCATTCTCAGAGTACGCAAAACATTAAAGTTTAATCATGGGCTATTCTTAGAGGTTTTCAAACTCATGAAAGGAGTCATGTGCGAGATTGCTTCCGATAGGAAAACATAGAATTTTCGACGAGCAACGTCATGGTCCAAACCACTAAGGTAACTTCAAATCTCAGCATACGGTGATGAGGATGAATGGGAACATAGGGAAAGAGTACTGAGGAGGAGTGTACAGACGATGAACTAAAAAGTTGCCATTAATATAAGGACTTTTAAATTGAGAAAAAGAGAACATAACCATAAAAGAAAAATACGGGACTGTATTTGAGTGGGGCCGAAAATCATCTGATTTTCACTCTACGAGATGCCCGGGAGATAAGGATAATACCAGTAAGCTTAAGGGGTTCACTGAGAATATTTGGCTGATTGTAGAACGTTCACTTCGAAAGCCTCCCTGATACTCTCCTATAATACTTTCATAATACGGCTTTAATTTTCTATGATTTTGGAGAGCAGTTTATAAGATGTACATAGTAGAGCGATGACTCTAAAATTTTCACATCTTAACTTTTTGTGCATAGGACATACTAAACTTTTTGCCAGTCCTCTGATAACTGCTCCTCTGACCATATTTTGCACATTAGTCGATGCAGAAGGTTACTTTGATGGCAACCCCGCTCTGGAGCAGTTCTGCTGGCATTCCATCTATTCTAGGAACTTTATTTTTCCCAAGTCTCACTCTGCTGCCTCTACTTCATTTTTGGTTGGTTTATGGGACTGGCACCTCTTGATCTGCTTCTGGAATGTTCACTGCTGTGAATGGCTTCTGGAAATATTGCAGCCATCTGTTTTTCATTTCGATGGGTTCCCTGTGATTGCACTTTTGCAAAGGCTTGTTTGTGGATTAAAGCCCTCTCTGAGTTGTTGAATAGAGGCATACGCCGGTCTGACTTCATGTAGGGTTATGATTTCGTATATCTGTTGGATCTTGGTATTGAAGGTCAGTCGTTCCTTTTTTCGGCACATTTTTTAAGCTTGTCGTCGGAGGGTTTCATATTGTTCTTTTTTTGGCCCGAGTGGTCGCTGGATGTATTCTTTGTACACCTGGTTCCTTTTCCAACCTATTCCTTGCATTTTTTGTCATACCTGTCGATCCTACTTTTCTTTAGCTACTGATCCCCAGATCTCTTCTGTCTTCCAGATGGTTTTGATATCATGATTACATTCTGAAGCCTGCGGGAATACGTTGATGCCATTTTCCAGCGCTGACATGAATGTGGACGTTATTGAACTATCATTTAGGTTGTGTATCTTGTACAGACGTTCATTGTTTACAGCTCTTGGAGATGCGGCATTGGAACTTGACCCTTATAAGGTAGTGGTGGTTTATATGAGAACATGGTCGATCTGGTTGAATGTGCGACCGTCTGGGGATACTCACGTTCTCTTATGGATGTCTCGATTCGGGAAGTGTGTGGAGCTTACTGTGAAGCCTCTGCTAGTAACGAAGTCTACCAAGCGTTCTCCGTTGTCACTGGTCTCTGCATGGAGGCTATGCCCTCCTGTTGTTCCTCATTGTACCGTTTCTCGGCCGATTTTGTTCATTGAAGTCACCCAGAGCGATTTTAATGTCGTTTGACGGCAATGCATCGACAGTGGGTTCCAAGGTGCTATTGAAATTCGTCCTTGATTGCTTCCTTCTTTATTTAATTCAGAAATTGCCGCAGTGTACCTGGTCTGTTAAATTATCTAACATTCTAAGTTCCAAAAGAATGTTCGTTTATACGTTGCGGTAGTCGTTGCCGTTTATCCAATCCGATCCATGACAAGTAAATACTAGATGGTGGGTTGTCAGCGCTTCGATATTGTTGGTTTTCGGTACACGAATAGTATTTTAATTTCCTCATACTCGTCGGCTACCCGATTATGGCGCCCTCTATCCGCCACCTGACGGCGTGTCCGATGGGGGCCCGAAAGCACCACACAGAAGTTATTTTCATACCGGTAGTATTTATTGCCGTCAAACAGGTTCTGCCATATATAGCCAGCCCAAACCGACGTATTAATGGGCATAACACACTCGAGATTCCGAAGCGCACTTGTATATATAAAATGACAGAATTTAAGTATCAAAAAACTTTATGTACTAATAAAAATTATTTTAAAATTTTTTAATGCATAAGCACCCGCTGACTAAAAATAGTACACTTCGAAAATCACCTCCGTAATTTTTTTTCGTCAAATTTAGTTAATAAACATCATTGCTGATGTCATAAAGAACCTTTCAATAAACAAAAACAGCTCGTTTTGATTTGAGCGTTAATGGGTTCAAAAGTTCAATCCCTGTTCGAAATATTAGGAACACTCAGCAGTTTTATGACTTTTCAAACTTTTCGTTTGTGATGCTATAAAAATTGGGATTTCGAGAATGTTTGCATTTTATAATTATGCTTGTAAGTATTCTGAAGAGGTTTTATGCGCTATAGAAACTCCCGGTCATTTAAAATTGTTTCAAGTAATTGTTTTCTAGCTGTATATCCTAGCGGCTATTATCACATTAAAAGTTATCCTTATGTAAATCGAACAGAAAAACAAATTTATACGTTTTCCACTAGTATTTGTGTTAAATTTGTGAAAAGTTTTTGTAAAAGTGATTGCTTTGTGAAAGCAAAAGTTTTTAAATTGTTTTCATGATTAATTAGATACCTGAATCCTTGTGCGTATTTTATTATTAAAGTTGGATATTAAAGCATCATGGGAAAGTATAAAGATATATTTTTGGCGCAAAAAGCGATAACTGCGTTGCTAAGGAAAAAAACTGTTCTTTCTGTCAAATCGCACGAATGGAAACGGTTTCTCCTCAAACGGTGATGGGAATAAATAAGATCACGATTGAGAGTTCTTTGCAATCTGCCAGCAAACGAAAGAATTGTGGCGAATAGGAAGGGAAAATTCTTCACCGCCTGTGCAAATATCAGCCCTCGCAAGAAGAATTTGTTATCTCTGTTCATATTTCTTTATGACCTAAGCGAAGTATCTTTGTTAGATGAGAGAATTATCCAGTTTTTCAAAAGCTCGGGGCGGATGTCTTATTATATTATTAACTGTGAATATAATTATGGAGAATGTAAAACGTGAAATGTCGGTAGTATCCTGTACTAGTTTTCCGCTGCATTTCCTGATACACAAACAGAGTTTTCAGTATCAGATCCTACATACTACTGTGACCAAAAAATAAGGTGACATTTGAATTTAAACTGCGCGCGTCGAAGGGTTTGGAGAATTATTTTTTTTAGGTTGGTAGTACTGTCAGTGACATGTATGTCAAATTTAAATGTAAAATATTCATTAGTGTTTGAGATACGCGTCATTTCCGGGATGGCCTTCAGTTCCGTCTTCGCTGCGGCTTGAATCTCCTCCTTGAAGTCGCACGGCGCCAAATCAGGTGAATACGGTGGTTGTGGAACGATATGGGTTGAGTTTTTGTCGAAATGATCACGAATTACGAGTGCAGTATGGGATGGTGCATTATCGTGGTGTAAAAACCAAGAATTGTCTTTTCAGAATTTCGACCTTTTTACGCGGATAGCGTTACGCAAACGACGCATAACGTTCAAATAATATTCCTTGTTGACTGTTTGGCCCGGCGGAAGGAATTCATAATGCACAACACAATGATAATCGAAGAAGAGAAGAGGTTGATGGTCGCCCAGGACGCTCTTCGTCTTCGACACGTTTACGGCCGGCTTGGAATTCACTATACCACTTGTAAACATTTTTTTAGACACCGCCTCATCACCAAAGGCTTTCTGCACCATCCTCTACGTATCCGCAGCAGAAAATTGATCTCGCAAACAAAATTTAATGCAAATTCAATAAATTTCGACATCGCAAAAAACGAAAAACTCACTTTTAGCAGCTCACAAAACGACGCGTATCTCAAACACTAATGAATATTTTGTCATGTAAATTTGACATAGATGTCACTGACAGTACTACCAACCTTCTTATCAAGAACTTTATTTTGATACCCGACTCAACTTTTTTTCATAACAACAAAAATATATATTTTGGCCCTTTCAATAATAACATTTTATTCGTGAAAAGTCGTCGGGCCTGGCTTTGTTAGCACCTAACAAAGCAAGGCCCGACGGCTTCTCAAGAGAAAAGCGATATCAAATAACCAAAATAAGCCCTTAAAAGAAAATCGACTTCAAAATTCCCTTAAATCTATGAAATAAATTTAAGAATCGGTGCCGAAGAATTTCCTCCTGTTGAAACTGCAATGTTACTAATTGCTGCAACCAACGACAAAATCACCGGGAAGAAGCTGTATTGGTGTCATTTCCATAAAATTAATTTGAACAAACTTTTCTCATTTTTTGTTTATGTTTATTTTTATTGATATACCAGTCGTAATACCTTAATATGCAAGTCAAAGAGATAAATGACCCATAACGCAGCTCGAAAAATAGACGAGAATGAATAATGTTCCTGTACGTATATTTCTTGAATGCATGAAAATAAGTGTTTATCAGGATCTTAAACGCCCACTTCTTTTCTATGGGGCATCAAAACTACCAGAGTCTATAAAGGTTACTTCATTATCTGCAACATGTCTTCCTCATGCATTTCGTACACTATACGGCTCGCTACATCACTCTATTCAAACGATGTGTTCTCACGCCACATAGAAGCGTTATCATAAAGATGTATGTACATGAGGGCACTTGATAGAAATTGTTACGAAGATGCTTAGCTCAAGAAAAAGTGTCAAGGATGTATGTAATGAGCACAAGGATTGAGCTTTATCCCTTCTTCCGCAATTCATGATTTAGTAGAGAATAATAGCAGCATATTTATCATGAAAGTTGTCTCCATAACTTTACCATCGACAGTTGAGTTTCACTCCACAGAATCCTTAACTACCATCATTTTCGGAAATAACGTCAAAGTGTCCTAAGTTCTACGAAACTTTCTACAATTACACTAATAAAATCAGACTTCACCAATTGGCACCTCTTTAGTACGAGCAATCTTCTGCAGGAAATCAAAGCAATTTCCAATTCTACAAATGACCGGAACGGTTGTTCGCATTACTAACATGAAACGGTCAATATGAAAATTTCAAAGTTACAGCATAAATCTCCAGCAGATCTGAAAGGTATTTTTAATAACTGACATCTGCTTGGAGCTAGGACGAATTTTTGTTTCTCTAGATGAGGAGATTTCATTTTAAATGACTAGGAAAAGCCAACAAGGACAAACAAAATCACAATGTGGAAGCCAAACTGGGGCTAGCCAAGGCACTATACTAAACCGTATGCTCAACAACATGCATGTATGAATGGGAATGATGACTAGAAGGTTTTCCAAGCATAGAGACTGGAAGATTTGCGGAAGTCGATGATAAATTATGCAGAGTGACAGAGAGACAAAAATCCTTCAAAGGAAACTAGTATGTACAATTTTCACTTACGGGCTTTGCTTGCTTTCAATGATCTAGGATACTGGAGAAATGATATGGGTATAGAAATTTCTTTCATGTTTTCCTCCAAAGGAATAGGAAAGCATCAGTAGCATTGAATTAAAAAAGCGCGGAAGGACTTAAGCTTTCAGTGCACTAATTGGCTGCTTTTATACAAAAATTAATGATAATGCATGAATATTTGCAAACAAATTAAGTTAGAATCAATTTTAACTCCTCACCTCCCCCATCTGCTAAGACCTTCCAGCGGGAGCGGGCGGGAGTTTGATTATCTTTAAAAAAATATATTTAAATGATTGTCCATTAGCCAGGGCAGTATGGCGAGGCCTAGCGGTTTTCCTTAATTAGTATATAAGATGGCACATCGGGAATATCTCTTCTTGGCAATGACCCTATGTCAGTCAGCTCCAAAGTTGAGCGCGTCTGGTTAGTAGTGTCAAAGCGGCCAGATTACCGCCGCGTGTCTTACCGTGAACAATTTCTTCTTGCCATCCAAACAAAATGTAAGTACCATAATGCACGATGTTAATTCCGAGTCATACCTTAACATCAATTTTTTCGCCCAACTTAATTTGACATTTCTTTGTTTCAGTGTTTGACAAATTCGACCATGGAGAGGAACACAATTGTACAGCGCGTTATTGTTGAAGCTTTTTATGAGAATGGGCGTTCAAATCAAAATGCATTTCGTGCACTTCGTGATTTTTTTGGTCAGCATAATCGACCAAATGTGTCCCCAATCGGGAAAATTATGCGCAAATTTCAGCAAATCTGGTCTGTAGGAAATGTGAAATCACCTGTGCATGCTTGCCCAGTTCGTTCTGCGGAAAACATTGCTGTTGGTCGCAATAATGTGGCAGAAGAGCCGTCAACCTCGACTCGTGGTCGTGCTCAACAATCGAACATCTCACGAACATCACTGATGCGAATTTTGAATAAAGATTTGAGTTTACACGCTTACAAGGTTCAATTGACTCAAGATTTGAAGCCTACTGACCATTTCAAGCGTCGGCAATACGCCGAATCGTTGGTTAAACAGACAGAAGAAAATATGGACCATCGGATAGAAGTATGCCACCGTAGCCGTGGCAAGCATTTGGGCGATATTTTGTTTCACACATAATTGCCGTAGATCCTTCTATTATTATAAAAAAATATTAACATAACTCTCTGACAACTTTTTGTTTTATTTACAATTAACATAGGGCGTGTTGGTTGGACCACCTTTTATATATTTTTCCAATTATATCGTATGTTCATTATAGTTTTATGAATGGTCGTTGCTAATTTCAGAGATTGTAGTTTTTAATATTTTTTTTCTTCTGAAAATCAAACGAAAAAATTGATCGGCAGCATTTGCTCTCACACAGGCAAAGTTACAGCAAGTCGGAAGATATTTTGAGAATTCTTCGAAAATTGGAGAACGAGGCACAAGGCGAAATAGAGGAGTATGATGAGGATTCGGATGATCCAGATTACAAGCCCAAAGTAATTGAGAGAGGTGAGCATAATAGCGAATCAGAAGTTGGATTGGATAGTGTTGAGGGGGCACTGCTCCTGAATAAGATGATCTCATGGATGTTGGTGTGAATTTTCTGTTTTTTTTATTGGAAAAGATGAAGAAACGTTGTGGGCAAGTGAGCCAATTGTAGGTGTCACCAAAACTAACGGAAAAAATTTAGCCAAAATTTTTCCGGGCCCTTAAGGGGCTAGTCGCGAATTTTCTGGAGAAATTGATTGTTTCTCTGCTTTAATGTCTCTTTACATTATCAATCACATAGTTTATCACACTAATATTTATATTCAGAGGAAAAAATACTAATCCTGATGGCAGAGAGAGAGAGAGAGAGAGAGAGAGAGAGAGAGAGAGAGAGAGAGAGAGAGAGAGATAGAAAGATTTTAGGTGGATGACAAAATAGAAATCCTGCCTTTTTTGGGTCCTTAATTTTGATGGCCGTGAAGAGAGGTAACAGCACAAATCTAGCAGAATATTTTACTGCTAATGGGACTGGTTTTACAATTCTACAGGCAAACTTTAGCGAAAGACATTTCCGATTCCTTATGAGGTACATACGATTTAACCGATTCCTTATGAGGTACATACGATTTGACAATACAGATAAGAGGCTCAAACGAGCGAACCTAGACAAGTTGGCGCCAATTCGAGAAATTTTGAATCAATTGATTAGATATTCCTAGCAGCCCTATTCTCCCGAAAAGTTTCTGATCGTTGATGAAATGCTCGTTGCTTTCAGGAGGCACTGCAGCTTTATACAGTACATGGATAAAAAGCCTGATAAATACGGCATTAAAATATATGCCTTATGCGATTCCTGATATTTTTGGAAATCTACGGTGAAAAGCAAACGACGGACCCTACGCCTCTACGAATAAGGCTTATGACATCGTCACAAGATTGACAAGTCTAATAATAAATGAATTACGACTGTTAACTTCTTTAGTAGCGATCCTTTAGCTGTGGATTAATTAAAGAATGGGTTAACCCTTTTGGAAACCCTCCCAAAAACAAAAAAGGTTCCTCTGGAATACATCGTGGAAAATTTCAATCTGGTAATGGGGAGTTACAAATTTGGTGTTCAACCTTACGTCACTTTAGTCTCCATGGTGACTTAGAAACTTAAAGCAGTATTGGTTTTCTCTACTATGCATGACAGTAAATTAACTGATGGGGAAATAGGCAAGTCTTATCAAGTACTTGACTTTAATGCCACAAAAGAAGGAATCGACACCGTTGATAAGGATGAGAAAAACCGTACCGGTTTAACTGAAAATCATTTTTTTGTTTTGAAAAACCGGTTTGTCCTCCTGTTTAAACTGGTTTTTTCTTTCAAATTCAAGAACCGGATACGAATGAATATAAAGAACCGGAAAACAGTTTTTTCGCCATCTCTATCTAGACAGCATTAATAACCGCAGTCATCAGAGCAAAGCAAATTCCTATGTTTTGTTGGATCTTGGTATTAGTTGTTTGTTTCGTGTCAATGCAAAGGACTTCACTCGGAGTGCCAAGTAAAGCTAGCACACGATACACGATAAATGCGAAATGTTTGGGGACTGAGGTGGAGGAACTTTTATCCCTATACTGTAAGTGAATGAGTTAGCTTAACAGAAAGGTGTCGGCTTGGATTTCAATACGTCAATCTCTTATTTGTAACACAAAAATGAAATATCCTTCAGTTCATTTCGATTTATTGTAAACAATTTTGTGAGTAAAAAAATTTATACCTAAAGTTAATCAATTCACATAAAAATATACATTTATTTTGATTCTGACTAAAAAAAATACTAAGAAAAGCCGGTTTTTAGGTTGTACAAAACTACCCGGTTAAACCGGAAACGAAAAACAAAATAAAACGGAAGCCGAAGAATCGGGGTTTTCAGCAAAAACTGCCCTCCGTACCTAGCCTGAAACTGTTTGACACATTACTTCGGGCTAGGTCTCGTTTATTTTTAAATTCACAGAGAATTTATCGTAAATTTACCCTCCCTTTGCGTCGCTCAGGCATAAACTGTCAGTTAAGACCTGTTTTGAAAAGTTCACATCAAGACCTTTCATTTGATACCCATATAGCCCAGTCATATTAGGGCTTTCACCTCGGAATGAAAGATAATAAGCTGCAAATTGGTATGAACCTTTGTTTTGTCATTCTAAATGTTGTCTCAAAAGTCACAATCGTTATCGTGTTCGCGTCTCAAGATATTCAAGGTCAAAGGTCACAAAAATCGGTTTTTCGCGAATATCTGGCTTCCTATCGGTTAAATGAGATTTGCATTTATTATAAAAGTTGTAGGCTATAAACTTCCCTACAACTTTTGTTTAAACTTTTTTTTCATACGACCAACCGTTTTGAAGGTAGAGCGCGAAGAGTGCACATCGTACAGTCATATACGGCCTAATGCAAGGTCAAGCGTGAGTTATGGTTATCAGTACGTTATAAAGTCAATTATTTACTTGGAAATTATAATTATTAAACAATGCCTATTATTGATGTACTAACTATTAATTATTTATATTTAATTAAAGTAAGTAACTTGATTTGCAACGGTACAATTTCAAACTAACGAATAATCTTGACTCATACAAAGTGGAGAGAGTGGCCTTGAATACTATAGAACATCTGTCCCGGCAATGAATAGAAAAGGGCATAGGGTAGGGACAAGTATTTCCAGGTATATAAGTATTGAGAAATTTACGCGTTTTAAAGAAAAGATATATAATGTCGTGTTAACTTAAAATAAAACTAAAATATATAATCCAGAATTAATAATATTTTATACTTAAATAGTTAAATATGAATAATTATATATAAATAATCAAGTTACTTACTTTAATTAAATATAAATAATTAATAGTTAGTACATAAATAATATATATAATTATTCATATTTAACTATTTAAGTATAAAATATTATTGATTCTGGATTATATATTTTAGTTTTATTTTAAGTTAACACGACATTATATATCTTTTCTTTAAAACGCGTAAATTTCTCAATACTTATATACCTGGAAATACTTGTCCCTACCCTATGCCCTTTTCTATTCATTGCCGGGACAGATGTTCTATAGTATTCAAGGCCACTCTCTCCACTTTGTATGAGTCAAGATTATTCGTACCGTACCGTACCGGTAGTTTGAAATTGTACCGTTGCAAATCAAGTTACTTACTTTAATTAAATATAAATAATTAATAGTTAGTACATCAATAATAGGCATTGTTTAATAATTATAATTTCCAAGTAAATAATTGACTTTATAACGTACTGATAACCATAACTCACGCTTGACCTTGCATTAGGCCGTATATGACTGTACGATGTGCACTCTTCGCGCTCTACCTTCAAAACGGTTGGTCGTATGAAAAAAAAGTTTAAACAAAAGTTGTAGGGAATTTTATAGCCTACAACTTTTATAATAAATGCAAATCTCATTTAACCGATAGGAAGCCAGATATTCGCGAAAAACCGATTTTTGTGACCTTTGACCTTGAATATCTTGAGACGCGAACACGATAACGATTGTGACTTTTGAGACAACATTTAGAATGACAAAACAAAGGTTCATACCAATTTGCAGCTTATTATCTTTCATTCCGAGGTTGACCCCTTTTTTTACCTAATATGACTGGGCTAATATTGACTGCCTTTGATGAAATTTTTTATCGGGAGCCACTCCCCTATATGGGGAAACCCCCCTGTAAAATGCCTTATAAAAATTTTTTTGTAATTGAACTTTGAAGAGGGCACCACTTTACAACTACATACAAAATTTGATGTTTTTAGCTTATATAGTTTGCGAGAAAAGCTGCTGTGATACGCGGACCGACAGATAGGTCGCAATTTTAGTAAGGTTTCGATAAATTATTTTACAAAACCCGGAGGGAAGACACAACATTTTCGTTTTTTTTCCCTCTCTGTGCGCCCCACGAAGCAAAAAGTGTCAAATTAAGACCTGTTTTCAAAAGTTCTCATCAAGACCTTTCATTTGATACCCATAACGGCTACTTTTGATGAAATTTTTTTTTTCGGGGGCCATTCCCCTATACGGGGAGACCCCCCTTAAATACATTATACTTTTTTGTAGTTTAACTTTGAAGAGAGCACCACTTTACACCTGCATACAAAATTTGATTTTTGTAGCTTAAGTAGTTTGGGAGAAAAAGTGGTGTGACACACGGACGGACGGACGGACAGACAGGACGCGATTTTAGTAGGATTTTGTAAAATTATTTTACAAAACCCTAAAAACCGGAAAACCGAAGAACCGTTTTTTTGCCAAAAGCCGCCATCCCTGATCTTTGATCTTCTGTGTTCGAGGGCCGACACATCTAGAATAACTCGAAAGTGGCAAATGGTGGTGTTTTATCGACTAGTTGATGTGGCAGGGAGGGATCAAATTCTTCAAACTTTTCAGAAACAATAATCCTAACTGTACGATTATTAGGAGAATATACTTGTTCAACTTTGGCTTGTCACTCACGGAGGAAAATTTGAGGTACAGGGCCAGAATCACTTTCCTTCCACGAGATATACAGTGTTTTCTAGAGCAGTATAAAGAAGATACTCCCTGCATCGAATAGAAAAGACCTTCTTTTGCTATTTCTGTAGTAGTAAAAAAACAATAGGTCGTCCATCCTGTCACAAATTTAGACGACTCGTGCGCAAAAAAAAAAAACATTAAGGGATGTAGTTTTACATGAAATTCATGTGCAGTACCTAAAGAACTGCATGAAGATGTATAATTTCACTAGCGTGGGAATTTACCTCCTCCGTAGTCGGTCCCAAGCCCGGTTGAGAAAGGAGGAGGAATCCCCTTGTTCTCCCTACCCCGAACTTTCCGTGTTCTTTCATCCTAAATCCCATATCCAAATGGTGGTTAATGGTCTCGGGGTCGCACATTCGATACATTGGATACTGGCGAAATGCCAATAATTGCAAATACACCTGCAGTTCTGCTACTAAATACTACTTACACCTCCTTTGTGGTAACGTAAGAGGGTGAACGCGAGACTTCTGTGCCTGATAACGAAATTGAAAGTAATAATCATGTCGCCAGAATGGAGGGTAGGCGATAGGATGACTTCTCGTCCCTGGAAAACCCTACATTGTTTCGAAACATGCAACAGAGCCACGGAATGGATTGGATCTATGGCAACGATGTCGCAACCGAAAAAAAGAATTTGGCATTGGATACTAGAATGTCAAATCACTTGAAAAATCCTGGCGCTGTTAAAGACTTTACAACAGTCCAGGCAATTTAAATTAAACATACAGGCAATCCAGGAAACGAACTGGACTGGAGGTGATATTCAAGATATGAGATCACACACAATATTGAAAAGTGAGAAGCCTGCTGGAAATTCGGGGTGGCATCTATTGATATTATGGCACGATTGTAAGCGATCCGGTTAAAAGTGGAATCTTCAAAATTTGGCTGATAAACGTTCTGGATGATTTCAACGCCAAGGTTGGCAATGAGATATCTCATCGGGGAGTGACTGGAGGATATAGGCTAGCGCCTGATTGACTTTGGGTGTAACAGAAACCTAGTCCTACGTTCGACTTGCTTCCCGCATCGATGCATATATAAAATTACCTGGATATCACAAGATGGCAACACACAAAACCAGATCGATCATATTCTGATCCAACAACGTTGGTATGCTCGAGGCATACTTGATTTCCGTACATACCGAGGAGCCAATTGTAACTCAGATCATTACTTGATCAATTAAACTATCGATGTCGTATGTCAAATACATATTCGGCGAACACCAGTCCGCTACAAAAATTTGACATCGAAAGGCTCAAAACGGCATCTGTGGCCAAAAATTTCACGGTGACCCTCGACAATCAGCTGGCTCCCATCTTATCAGATGCATCGTTAAAGACGAGCTCTGGATGGAAGTGAAAGCGGTTATTAAGATCGTGGCAGAACAGATGATCGGACATCAAGCCCGGCACAAGAGAAATGATTGGTTCGATGATGAGTGCCAGAATGCGTTAGATAAAAATAATTACGTGGGTAGGACGAAGAGAGAACACTATGAAAGTCTCAGAAGAGTAGCGAATAAGATGATTAGAAATAAGAAAAGAAAATACTATGACGACCAATTGAGAAGTATAGATGTAAGTTTAGCGAGCAGCAACACAAGACAAGCATACAAAGTAGTGAAAAGCCTTAAACGTGGTTATCAGCCCAAAACCATGCTCTGTCGTGATGACATTGGCAATATCATCGCTGATGAAACAAGGATTAAGGAAAGATGGGCATCATGTTTCAAGAACCTCCTCAATCCTCCGCACAGCTCCAGAACATCGGAGCTTATAGATGTTTCTGGAGAGCTTCCATTGGCCCCACCAACTCTGGATGAAGCTTGCTCTAACATCAAAGCCCAAAAGAAATAATCATATTCCCTATCGACGAGAAAGGTGGCAAGCTACAGTGTGAAAATTAAAGAGGAATATTACTACTTTGTACGGCGGACAAAACACTTTGAAAGATCTTAGAAAATAAAATCGCATAAAACGCCAACAGTATAATTAGGGAGTATCAAGGAGGCTTTAGAGCAGGTAGATCGACGATAGACCCATTGTTCACTGTCAAGCAGGTACTTGAAAAATGCTGGGAGTTCAACATAGACGTACACATAACTTTCGTTGACTTTAAGCAAGCATACGACAGTATTGATCAAAACATACTCTACTAAATAATGCTTTGCTTTGGCATCCCATCCGAATTAGTTCGTCTTACCAGAATGATAATGACGTCGAAAATCTCCCAAGTCCGCATCAATAGCAAACTCACCGATGCCTTTAACATAAATATCGAACTAAAACAGGGAGATAGGTTGGTCCCACTGCTATTCAATTTGGCTCTGGAATATGTCATAAGGAAGCTACCAGTCGATACAATAAATACATTATGTATTATTCAAGTCGAGCCAAGCAGTAGCCTATGTAGACATCAATATTTTGTGACGGTCGTTAACAACCGGCAAAGAAGTTTTCCTGAAACTCGACAGCGAAGCAAAACTAGTAAGGCTACAAGTCAATGAGAATAAAACAAAGGTCGTGACGCAGTCGAGGAAAAATACCTCAACACCTAAAATATCACCCTTAGCGAAAACAATATCGAAAGTGTGGGCGAATTTGTGTATCTAGGCGCCAAACTAACGAGAACTACGAATGAAAGAGACGGAATACGCCGAAAAATACAGCTCGGAAATAAAATTTTTTATTCAATTTGCACACTAAAATTTCCAGAACGAAAGCCAACCAACGTTGACACTGGCCTTCAGTAAGGCACTCCTCACCAAAAACTTCACATAATTTCTTTCGAGCTTGCACCGCATTTTTACCCTTAGCTTAAATCTTCAAATTGGGGGAAAGTAATCCAAATTTATTTAATATTCCTATTGAAGGCGGCCAACATTTTTTTAAGTTCACTTGTTGAACCAATACTCAAGGATATTCATGATATACCCGTATATTTTTCTTGAAGCTTTCATGCAAATCTTAACAAGCGCATATTGATCAATAGCCATGCATTGTTGTTGTTGTAATGCAGGAAAATTCTCCCGCAGGGGGAATGCTGGTCGACAGGAATACTCTTGGAGGCTAGCATTCTTTGGAGAGCGCCGCCCCCACGGACGCGAGGATATGGGGGACGCCGTGAGGTTCACTCCTGGGATGACAGTTAACGACTCTGATTGGATCTGGACTATGCTTTGTACAACGAACTGGAATTGATGCTTTGGGCTGGCGGATGTGATGGTTTGGACCTAGTTGCTTTCCACAGTAGCGCCGAGGTGACACTCGTGTGCGAACGGCTCCAATTCAACTATCATACCGTCTCCGTCCCGGTATAACCTTGGCAGGCCTCGGAGTACGTACAAAGTTCGCACCATTGGGTTATTGGTGTAGATTCGGTTGAGACGGACTACCGATTAGCGCTGGTCTGGCTCTGAGCACTTGTCCCCATATGGGCTTGTGTCAACCCTCGCATGGCCTCCTTACTCTGCAAAGATAACCATGGGACCAAAAAGGCGACTACACACACGAACGGAGATAGCGGCTCCGAGGGGGGACCCAATAAAACTGGAGCAACCAAACACATACAAAAAAGATCCAAAAAAAGAAATAAAAAATAATAACGACGACGCAACCAGCGGTTGCAGCCACAATGTTAACAGTACATCGAGAGCGGTACTAACCATGACAAAAACGACGAATAATACAATGACAGTGAAGACGGACGAAAAGCGGCGATTTGCGGATAGTCTGGCTCAGACTGAGATTCCTGCGGCGTTTGGGCGTTCGTCCTATAAAGAAAAAGCGAGAAATTCTGCAGGATGCTTCAGGTGTTCGAGCGGTGGAAGATAATATAAAGGGCATCGAAAATTCGACGGTCACTGCTGCGATCGTTACCGAAGCGACCGAAGCAAGTGTCGCAAAGCCCGACATAGTAAAGAAACCTCCTGAAGCCAACGAGGAGATTACGGCACAAAATGCAACGACCAGACAAATAAAGCGACGTTGTATAATTGCACCGCCAACGTCGAAAATGTGGCGGAAGTACTGCATTCGGAAACGGAAAGCGATAACCTCTCCCAAGGATGGTTGCAAAGTACAATTGCTGCCCAGCGATACGAAGAAGAAAGGCTATTCCGAAAAGCGGGAGATGTTCTGAAAACAATACAATCTGCATGCGACTCTTCAAAAATCAGCAAAACAGTAAAGGTTGGGCTCCTTGAACTAGAGGAGCTCCCAGATCGCATAGGGCACTATCGGAAGAGCTGGTTAAGGGTCGAAGACGAGCAGAAGGCGAAAGAGGCGCTGGTGGCGAAATCTAAAGGCCACACGCAGATAGCTCCACAATTTAAAATCAATAAAAGAATGTCGTCTAGCCCAATCGAAGGAGATCGAAGGAAGGAAGAGGCACTTGATGGGCGTGGAGCACCAGATCACGGGTTTCAAATAGTACTTATATAAGGAGCGAAGAAAGCCGCAAAGAAACTCCTTCAAAAAGTGCCACAAAGTAAAGTTCGCACGGACGCTCAATCAGAAAAAGGACCTGATGCAAAACAGAAGAGGCAGAAGCCCCGACGAAGATCCCGGCAGCAGGCACTGCTCGTAAAGCTCCAAGATGGCCGATCCTACGCGGAGGTACTGCGGGACATCAGGGGAAACGTAGGGCCCGAAGACACCAACACTACCATTAATGTAGTACGACCAACGCGGTCGAGCCACATACTGGTCGAATTCGGAGCAGAGGCCGACAATAAGGAAGCATTCTTCGATGCAGTAAAGAAAGACCTCGCCAAAAGCGCAACTACAGGGTTATCCATTTCGTGGCTGCCATTTGATATCTGTCAGAATTAAATGTCATCCAAAGCGTGTTTTTTTTAGTTGAAGGTTTGCCATTTAGAAATATGGATCGTTTAACAGTCGAAGAACGCGTTCAAATTATATTTTATTATAAAAATGATGATTCTCCTGTATTAACATTTAGCGCTTTACGAGCCGATTACGGTCGACATAATCGACCTACACAGCAAACAATTTCAAACACAGTGAGGAAATTTGAAGGGACTGGATCGGTTATTGATATTGCAAGGCCTGTGCATCATCGCAACATTCGTTCTGCTGAAAATATCGCTGTCGTTGCTCAAAGCGTGGAGGAAGACCCGAATTTGTCGATTCCTCGACGTGTTCAACATTTGGGCTTGTCTTACAGCTCGTTGTGGCGGATTTTGCATTTGAATTTGCATCTCCATCCGTACAAAATCCAACTCACTCAAGAACTTAAGCCTCAAGACCATACACAACGCAGAATGTATGCGAATTGGGTGATTGAACAACAAGCCATTGATAACGATTTTTCGAACAAAATTTTCTTTAGTGATGAGGCCCATTTTTCGCTCAGTGGTTACGTAAATAAACAGAATTGCCACATATGGGGCTCTCAAAATCCTCAGGTGATCGCAGAAAGGCCTTTGCATTCGGAAAAAGTGACCGTTTGGTGTGCATTATGGTCTGGGGAAGAAGAAGAGCCATTACAGTCAATTCTGACCGCTATGGACGGATGTTAACCGAATATTTTTGGAGAGAAATTGAAGATTATGATCTGGAGAACATGTGGTTCCACCAGGACGGAGCCACAAGCTACACAACACAGGCTAATCGAGCACTTTTGCAAGAGAAATTTCCAGGACGCGTAATTTGGAGATTGAGTGATGTCAATTGGCCCGCAAGATCCTGCGACCTAACACCTTTGGATTTCTTTTTATGGGGCTATGCGAAAGATCGTGTTTACGCGAACAATCCTCAAAATCTTGAGCAATTGAAAACCAATATTCGTGAAGTTATGGCCGAGATATTGCCGGAAATGTGCCGAAAAGTCATTGAAAATTACCTCAAAAGGATTGAGGCCTGTAAGAGGTCCCGTGGAGGACATTTGAATGATGTTGTGTTTCACGTATTATGGCTTTATATTGAATAAAAAATTTCGTTTCCATCTGCTTTCTTTAGCTTTACTTTCCCAAGCGTAAAATGGATAACCCTATATAGCCTCGTTCGAACCGATGGCAACGATCGAAATACGGGACATAGACTGCGTGACGGATCTGGCCTAGGTACAAGAGGCCATCAAGAGCGAGTTCCCTAGCGTGAGAAGGATCAAAGCAAAACAGACACCAGAAAACAACAGGGGACAACGCATGGCCATAGTTGACTTGCCCGAAAAGGACGCCGAACTATTCCTGAACGAGGGCAAAGTACGAATCGGGTGGGTTGTCTGTAGGATACGGCGAAGAGCAACGCCTCTTCAATGTTTCAAATGCCTTGGTTATTGTCACACCACACAAGTATGCAAAGGACCCGATAGGAGTTTCCTATGTTACAAATGCGGTGAAATGGGACATAAATGAAAAGAGTGTACGAAGGAGGCACACTGTATTCTATGCAAGGATGCTGATCCAAGACCTGATTTTGGACACGTTTTGGGATCAGGAAAATGCCGGGTGTTCCAGGAAGCCCTAGCCAAGGCAAAATCAGAACTTCGATGACCCGCATCCTGCAGCTAAACCTACACCGCAGTTCAACCGCCCAAAATCTGCTTGAGCAGCTTGCGAGGGACATGAAAGCCGACTTCTTGCTGCTGAGTGAGCAACACCATGATAAAAGTCCTGCATTATGGTATTCTGACGAAACTGGTACTGCCGCCATCTGGATTCGGACCAGTGATTTCCAAGCGGAGAGTTGTGGACGGGGGGATGGTTTCGCGTGGATTCGGTGCACAGGGACCACTTTCTTTAGTGTGTACCTAACGCCGAACGAATCGATATCATCTTTCCAAGCCAAGCTTAATGCTTTGGAGGACGCTGTCTCGAACGCAGAGGGCAAAGTGCTCGTTGGGGGCGACTTCAACGCTAAAGCAATCGAATGGGGCATGCCTCGAACGGATCTGTGGGAAAAACAAATCCTGGAAACGGCGGCCTGGACGGCCCTCATCGCACTAAACTCCGGAAATACGCCGACTTTCCGCCGTATTGGGTGTGAGGGACCCATACCGGACATGACATGCGTCTCGGAGTCCTTAGTACGGAGGATACACAATTGGAAAGTATTAGAGGACTACTCAGCCTGTGATCATCAGTGCATTCTGCTTGAGATAAGTGATGTTGTCTCCCGACGTCCGTGCTCTCGGCCTTCTACAACTGGATGGAGCAGTCGAGGTGCTCACAGCAGATAAGCCGCTGCAGGGAGCTTCGGGGACGGAAGAACTGGCAGCTCAAGACGTGGTGAACTCTACTATGAGCATGATCACGACTGCTTGCTGCGCTTCTATGCCCCGTCGAAGACCCCGGCACGGCAAGCCCCCAGTGTACTGATGGTCAACGGAAATCGCTGAAAAGCGAAGGGAGTGTCACAAGCTTCGACGTGAGGCTCAACGGGCGTAAAACCGTTACGAGGCATGCAACTGGGTGGCAGCATAAAAGTCGGCCAAGAAATGCCTTCGCAAATTGATCAACAATAGCAAGGCTCGCTGCTGGCAAGACTTAGTGGACAATGTGAACAAGGATCCGTGGGGCCTTGGCTAAAAGCTAGTTATGCGGAAGCTTGGTGCCCTACGGAAGCCTTGTATACATGACGCGGAACAGATGGACACGAAATTGCGGGGACTCGTCCTCGCCCATCCCGTCCGTGTTGACGCTGTCCATGGTGAAACAGCAGTCGATTGCGCACACTTGACGCAGCCGGAACTGGAGGAGGCAGTCCTCTCATTGAAAGCGGGGAAGGGTCCAGGTCCAGGTCCAGGTCCAGATGGTGTTCCGGCTGAGGTGTTGCTGCTCGTCTATCACCATTGTCCAGACTTGCTGCTCAGCACATTCAACGCTTACCTACGGGACGGGGTTTTCCCGGTACGATGGGAGGTGGCGAGGCTCGTGCTGATCGGCAAGGGAAGGGAAATCCCGGATCACCGTCTGCATACCGCCCGTTATGCATGCTAGACACGGCTGGGAAAGTGCTAGAGAAACTCATCAAGGGAAGACTCACTGACGCGATTCGTGCTGCTGGGGACCTATCCCCTCGGCAGTACGGCTTTAGAGCAGGACGTTCTACCATTGATGCGATTGCTGAGGTGATCAGCGCGGTCCAAAAGGCAGAGGCATATAGTCGCACCAAGCGACGGATCGTCCTGTTGGTGACACTCGACGCTAGGAATGCCTTCAACTCCGCTAGATGGGTGGATATTCTGGATACGCTGGAAAACTCTTTTCAAGTTCCAGAATATCTAATGCGGCTTTTGACAAACTACCTAAAGGACCGAAGCCTGTTCTACGACACGACACAGGCCCAACGAAGGATGGAAATTACATCAGGTGTTGCCCAGGGATCTATCCTTGGTCCGGACCTGTGGAACGTGTCTTACGACGGGGTACTGAGACTTGAGATGCCAGATGAGTCGCGCTTGGTCGGCTATGCGGATGGTGTTGCGGATCTGGTCGCTGGACGCACCGTTGAACAAGCGGAAGGAGCTAGGTATGCTAATGCGCCGAGTGAGGGACTGGATGACTGCTCGCGGGCTCAGTTTAGCACTGGAGAAAACCGAAGTGGCCATCTTGACAAAAAAAGAGAATCCCTAGAGTAAGGATGATTAGTATTGGAGACATACTAATCGAGTCGCAGCCAGCGGTGAAGTACCTGGGGCTACTGATCGACTCGAAGATGGGTTTCTCTGAGCTAATCAGGGCAACGGCTGAGAAGGCTGCTTCGGGAATATTGGTTCTGAGTTGACTCTTGGCCAACGTAGGGGGACCCAGTCCGTCAAGAAAACGCCTCTTGATGAGTGCTGTAGGGTCAGTGTTGCTGTACGGAGCAGAAGTATGGGGCGACGCTCTCAGAAAGGAGGTGTACCGAAAACGTTTGGCACAGGTACAAAGAAGAAGAGCACTGAGGATTGCATCTTCGTATCCGACAGTCTCTGATCCGGCGGTGAGAGTTATTGCAGGCGTGATGCTTGTCACCCTCCTTGCTAGAGAGCGCCGCGCTATTTACCTGCGCCGAAACGAGGATGCGAGGGAGATAGTTGTCCGCGAGGAGAAACAAAGCTCGCTCAACGATTGTTAGCAGTCTTGGGTCAATTGCACGAAGGGAAGGTGGACTGCGCGCCTCATCTCGGATGTGAGACCGTGGCTAAATCGAAGGCATGGTGAGACGGACTTCTATCTGACCCAGCTTTTGAGCGGGCATGGGTGTTTTCAGTCTTACCTGCACAAGATTGGTAAGTCAATGTCTCCCGATTGTCGGCTTTGCCCAGGAGAGGAGGACAATGCCTGTCACACATTTTTTGCGTGTACAAAATGGGTCAGGCTGCAAAGGGAACTCTACAGGGAGACGGGAGAGCTCACCCCGGATAATATAGTTGCGGTGATGCTCGAATCGGTTGACAAATGGAACCAGGTGGCACATTATGCTCGGGCAGTCCTAAAATATAAAAGGGACTCACAGCAGCCGGGGCGCTGGGGTTGAAGGATCGCTTTCCTGGCACTTCCTCCTCCCCTCTCCCCTCCCGCTAGGAAATGGATCACCGCGCTTGAAGTTGCCTCATGGCGTAACAAAACGAGACCTGGCCCGAAGTGATGTGTCAAACGGTTCCAGGCTGGGTTCTCAAGTTGAAGGGGAGGTGTTTAGTAGGTAGTCCAGTCGCCTTCTTGCGAGCATGGGAGTCCCACACTCTGTGTTTAAATGGCATTCACCTCCCTACCACAAAAACCTGACCTGTTCGCCTCTTGGATACAGTCCGTTGCCACATTCCAAGACTTCACGTCTATAACCGATGAGAGGCAAGGTTAGATATTCTTCGGCAAATCTCGAACAAACGAGACGGACAAAGAAAAATTATTACAGAAGTTTCATTAACTAGAAACTACTGAGCCAATCTAGCTTCTCTAATTCCTGGGAAAACCTGACGGAAGGATGGCTACCGATATTAAAAGGGGATTTTTTGAATACTTTCGACAATTTTAGCATATTCAAATCAACCACTATTCCTCCAATTATTATGAAAATGGAAAGAAAATTGTGTAGTGTCCAGTTCGATTTGAAATTATATACATTTATATCAAAGATCAAAACGCATAGTTGTTGTTGTAACACCATATAATTAAAATGGCTGTATATCACTTGATTATGATCCGATTTTTAAACCTGAAGATCCTATATTAGTGAACATAATTATGGGTACCGTTTCGCTTTTATAAGGCAAACAATGATATTGAAAAACCAAACTATTTCTAATATAGTTGAGTTAATTTTAACGTCTGGGGGGACCCTCTTCCTGCATTCGAAAAGAGAGATTCGAATAATTCTAATCAATAGATTTTATTTGATTCCCTAATCGACTACATTAGATAGAAAAAATTATTAGTCACTTATGTTTATAGGGGGACCCCACCCTTACGAACGTTTGGACATTTTGCTAAGACCAAAAATGTTCAAAGAATACCAATCTGACAGAGTTTAACGATTGTGGCTTTATAGTTTCTGAGACAACTTGTTTAGCCAACAGAAAGGACGCAAAACTAGAAGGTTCTTGAGAACTTCATTTTTCATAATCTTAAGAAAAAGTTGAAATTGGGAGCAAAATTTGAATCAATTTAATTTCCATTTTGATTACTCGACAGTTTAATAACAGTAAGACTTTCTATACATCAAAGGAAACTCTAAAGGCTTCTTACTCTGAAGTTAATTAATTTCTCTAATATAAATCAGCAATATGGCTATGAATATTTCCATTTATAGATTCTTTAATTTATTACATTTCTTGTCTTCGGGTGACAAGACAGCCTTTTATCATGACGGTCTAACAAGTTCGGCACAGGTGAAGCTCTCTACAGTTCTTGTCCTCAGACTTACATGGCTCTTCTTCCGTTAGCTAGAACCGGCCTGAATCAGGAAATTAAATTGATTTATGCAATTTGAGGAGTATGTGGGCGAATATTCAATTTATGCATTTGAGGCGATAAAACATTTTGCTTTGATACAGATACAATCGACACTTCATCTCATACGCACCAGGAAACTTGATATCAATACGAAACTTGTTTAGCTTTTGCCTTTCCTCTGAATCCTAAATTGGTTAAGCGTTTTCAATTACGCAAGTCTAGAGAGGCGCAATTATTGGAACAGTTTCAAACGTGCCGTACATACTTACACTCGTATCGTCCAAGATTATTAAAGCCGGCGCATAAATCAATTGAGCTTCCTGCATATCGATTCCAATACGCCGACTTATCAACTTGCCATAACGCTTTAACGATGCCATATCACTGCATGTCCAAAGCGAATTTCGAATCTTTATCTACGAGGTATCACCTGACTCTATTTTAAGTCATTCTGCACACATAAATGCATTCTTGATGTGGTGCATTTGATCGGCTCCCATGCGTTAGACAGCACTTGCTCCAGCGTTGGATACAGTTGTTTATTGTAAATTGGCATTCCTGAATAGAAAATTGGAATCACTTATTTCCTTGATGGTCTTTTTCGATTCCAGTTTCGTTGACAATTTTTTGCACACCATTACACATACTCGTATGTGCACTATCGCATGCATTGCGGGGCCTTACTCGCAAACTTGCGGTTTTTCCTTATCAACGCTGTTTTTCATCCATTGAGATGTGAAATTGCAATGACTGGGAGTGTTGTTTTCGTCAAAACTTCCCTGTTGAAAAGTTTGAGTGGATTTATGTGTTTTTGCGGGAAATGTAAAGTTCTTGTTGTGGTGGCGTGAGGATACTTGGCTGCCTGGGTGAAATGATTTATGGACACTTGCTCAGGGGTATTCATCCTTTAGAGATTTCTGGAAAGATTACGTGAATAATCCAGCACATTAAAAGCGCGAGTTGAATTGTTTTACATTGGAAGACGACAGGAAATAGCATTGCTTACCCCAAATCCCTACAATGTTAGCAAAGCATAACGTAAAAGATTCAAAAATCGATAAAAGCTTATAACACAGTCATTGTTAGTGGTGTGGTAACTTTCAACTATTTTATTGTGCATTATTTAAAGCAAATGTTACAAGACGACAAGTATAAACATCCATAGTTGGAAGTCAGAAGTCAAAGTATTGTTATAAATAGAAGAAACACTACGTCGAGCGGTGAAGGAAAAGGAATGGGGTAGAAATGGGGTGACGACATATAGATATAAGTTACACTTAGACATTAAGTTGGGAAGGATATGCATTCGTTTGAATGCATATACATGTTTGTATCCATTTATATTCATGGAGCGTTGAGGGTAATTGTTAAAATTTATGTGATAGATATTGGAGTTTTCTTGAAGCCTATCCAGGCAAGGAATACAATGCGTACATTAAAATCAAATTTGTGATTCTTAAATGATATGCCCATAACGCATTCTAGAAAGTACGAACAAGTATCATCAATTACGCAAGCGAAGCTGTAATGCAAATGATTTCAAATTTGAAGATACTTGGTTTAAATTAGTCAACTTCATCAAAAAGGAAACGGACTAGTAGGTATGATAGGTAGCAGTGCTGCCAGATTCGGCTACAAGCAGCGTTCCAAAATAATCGAGACTTTTGTCATACAATTTTTTTTGGTGGCGCCATCTGTGAATGAGATAGTGCGTTGGAAAGTTACATCCCTCCCTGACTTCCAGTGAAAGTTTGGTGACATTTGGTTCAGTGGAAGCGAAGATAATTCGTCTAAAGTAACAGTATGTTTGTATCATCGGTACAAAAATGAGTTTCGAAAAAAAGCTAATATCAAGTTTTGTTTTAAAATCGGTAAAACGTTTACTGAAACATTTGAATTGATGAAAAAAGTTTATGGCGATGATTGTCTATTTCGTGCCAAGAGTTCATGAGTGGTTTGCACGTTTCAGAGATGGTCGTGAGGACATACTTGTAAATGACAATGAACCTACGAGGGTCATTCAACAAGTACTTAGCCTACAGAAGAGAAACGAAAATTTTGGAAAGGGGGCAATTTATTTTTCCACATAATCTCCTTCAACCTTGATACACTTGGCCCAGTGATGTTCTAACTTTTTCAACCCGTCCAAAAAATACATTTTCTCGAAGGCTGCAAAATAGGCCTCCGTGGCGACGATGACCTCCTCATTCGACCCAAATCTATTCCCGGCGAGTGATTTTTTTAGGTTTGGAAACAAAAAGTAGTCACAGGGGGCCAAATCTGGAGAGTACGGTTGATGGGGCAGCAATTCGTAGCGCAATTTAGCCATGGCGACGGCGGAGGTGTGAGCCGGCGAGTTGTCGTGGTGGAACAGCACTTTTTTCTTCGCCAAAAGGGGCCGCTTTTTCTTCAATTCGACGTCAAATCGGCCCAATAAGTCTGCATAGTAGCGCCCCGTGATTGTTTTACCTTTCTCGAGGTAATCGATGTGGATCACACCTTGTGAATCCAAGAAAACGGTGGCCATCACCTTTCTGGCCGATCGAACAGTCGTCGCCTTCTTCGGAGCACGTTCGCCGGGTGAAGTCCACTGTTTCGACTGTTCCTTGGTCTCTGGTGTGTACCAGTAAATCCATGTTTCGTCGACGGTCACGAAACGACGCAAGAACTCCGCCGGATTGCGCTGAAACAGCGCCAAACACGTCGCCGATGTGGTCTCACGGTTGCGTTTGTTTTCTGGTGTGAGCAAACGCGGCACCCATCGCGCCGACAGCTTTCTCAGCTATCTCGCGAACCTTCTGCCAACACGACATCGTGGATTTTTTAACGTTTTCCTCCGTAGCAGCCGTTTTCGGGGCACCTGGGCGTGGCTCCTCGAAAACCGACGTGCGGCCACGAACAAACTCGTTGAACCAATTCTTGACGGTCTCCATCGAAGGAGAAGAGTCACCGTACACAGCATTCGATCTTTGATTTCGCTGCGCGTTTTCCCTTCCAAAAACAAGAATCTAATCACTGAACGATATTGTTCTTTTTCCATTTTTGTACAACAGACCGACACGCTCGCTTCCAAAGGCTATCAAAACAAAACTAATGAAGGGAATTGACTGAAACTTCGACAGTAAGCTACTAAGAGAATGTACTGCACGATGGAAGAACTCTTTTGTAAAAGCAGCGCCATCGGGCGGTGAGGCTAAGTACCTGTTGAATGACCCTCGTACGTTTGAGCTGGAGTGGCCACAAAGAAGTATTGCTGAAGAATATTCTCCTTTAATACTCGCACTCGTTTCAATTCCCAAGAATTAAATTAAAGTGTTCAGCCTTTTCAAAGTTCGTCCTTGGAGTCCAGTCACCGAAATTTCCTTTCGATTTCCAGTCCATCAATTTTGACCATCCCGCCTACCGTTACTTCGCGTGAACCGACAGTACCTTCGCCAGGCGTGAAGCAGTAAATAGCTGTACAAGGTGGTTCGGAATTAACTGAATTTTGGAAATTGAAACATACAGCGTTTCGTCTCTACAAAATACAGATACTATTCATCTAAAGAAAATTAAATATTTATGACACATACATATAATTTCGTCGAAAATTAAACATAAAGTAGGACGAAACAAAAATAGCAATTCAAATCAATTTAAAGCAATATTTCAATATCCTGCCTCATTCCAAGCACCGGAAATATTGTTAAAAATATTGTCAAAATCAAAAGCGCTTTATTCGATACTAATCGTCATAAATTTTAAAAGAATTTAAGCAGATTTCAAACATTGAAAATACGAAAACTTTATGGCCCAAATGGCTCAAATTAAAATTACGTAAAAAAAAAACAATAGCAAATTCAAATTAATTGAACACACATACAATACATATTTTCTGATTCACTTAGAAAAAGGAGAAAAAACCAACCAAAAATATTCAAAAAAATTTTATAATTGGAATACAACAGTGAACTATAATAAAATTCAATCAAAAACTTTATCTTATACTAGTATGCAGATGCTAACATAATATTCCTAACCTAAACCTAAAGCCGTATCTCTAAACGCACTATGATAAACATAAAATATACCTATCCTAAATATTGAAACCTATCCCTAATTTTTAACATAAACAACACGAAATGAAGCGAAATTCGTATCTCCATTGGAATTGTTGGTCTCGTGAACCCAAATTCGGAGGAAATTTTATCCTATCGATGGACCGTCTATATATGTCATATATGATTGGGACGTCGTCAGAATCAAAAACATATCGATTCATATCCAAATACACAAATGCTTCTGGAGGAACGAAGCCAGTAGCGAGGCAAAGCGCAAATACCCGTCTTTAGGGTGAAACAGCTGAGAAATGTAGGGGTTCTCACACAGGATTGCGATATGATTCCGAAGAAGTTTCAATATGAAGATATCGACTCTTTCAATTTAGCAGTTTGATAAAGTTTTCTATTCGATATAAAATGCTTCCAATCCGTCTCATATTTTCTGTACAATCCAGTACATGCGTACAGATACTGATCGAGATGAACACCAAGGTATCGTACACAGGATTTATGTGGAATCCGTTCTGAACTACCCTCATCAGCCATAATGTGGAAATCCTTCCAGTTCCATTTCAGATCTTGACTGACCCCCTTCAGTGTTGTCCGAAACAAGGTTGTTTCACACTTCTGCGCATTGATTTTCATTCGCGAATTGTCAGCGTACAGCTGCACATCATTAAACATTTTTTGAATATTGCTCTGAACTATTGTAACTTTTCGGTCTGCCGAATAGATGATCAGATCATCAGCAAACGCCGTTCAAAGCCGTTCGATGGCTTGCGAATGAATATTGAGAAGAACAGAGGTGCAGTAACTGTTCCCTGCTGTAGACCATTCAAGACCTTGGATTCGCACATTGTTGTCAGATTTCCATAAGTAACAACAAACGATTCCCCGTATAACATATTGCACATCATGGCGATAAGGTGTCTGGGGAACTTGTCCTGAAGGAGTTTAAAAACTAGTCCATCTAACCACACCGTATCGAAGGCTTTCTCCATATCAATGAGATATGCTCCAACACATTCTCTTTCATTTAGTTTCCAACAGATGTCTGAGGTTACTTTCGTTATTGCCACGAAAATCAAAATGGCAATTCGACATCAACTCATACTTCTCAATCTGGGCGTTTAATGCTTTATTTAATATCACTTCAAACACCTTGCTGATGTTAGGCAGCAAGCTGATTGGGCGATAGCTTTTAGGGCACGAAGATTCTTTTCCTTTCTTCAAGATCGTATAAATGTTACCTTAGCTTTTTTCCATTCATTTGGTAAATATGAATTGTTCAACATGTTGTCGAACAATATGCAATAATTCCTAATAGCAACCTTAGGCAAATGCCAGAGAACTACATTTGGAATACCGTCAGACCACATGATTTCTTGTTGTTTATCCTGCCAAATATGAGACACGTCTTCATAGCTGACAAAATAATCAACAGGATTCATACTCGTTATGAAGTCAGATGTCAATGTTTCATTGAAATGAAGAATTGATTCGCCGTAAGGGCTTGATTTGAAATCGGAAACTTTTGCTTCAACAACCTCTGAAAATATTTGATGCTCTCTCAGGGTTTGGTAGATGAATCAATTCAAAATGTGTTTCAATCAGAGCAAGTTTCTGCAATACATCACATATACGTGTTATCCTATTTCCATTCATATCCGAAGTCGTACTATCAATTTCGGTACCAGCCCTATCGAGAAGATTTATCTCATCACTAGCGACTCCAAGATACCTTCACTCGAGACTTCTTATAGAATAAGCTATTCACTGTAGCGATTAACATATCTACTACTGAATAAAGTTACGGTGTTCAGCGTTGAAAGCGGCAAGAGTACAAGATTTTCTTCTTTCTGCTACAGCCAGCATCGTTAGACCGCGACTAAATTATTTCAACCGGTTTTATGTATTTTGTGTGGGTAATATATCATTGTTATATTTAAATTGTGCTTTGTGTTCACATTATAGACTAAGTGCCCACATTTGGTGACCCCGACGTGATCGGGTGGAGAATAAACGCTAAATTTAGACTTGAATACTTTTGTGTAGTTCGCGAAGGGACCCCAAGAAAAATGACTACCGAAACTAACATGGAGAGGCCGAAAACTCCGGAAAACGCAAACACGTCACCACCAATCGCGCTAGGCCCTCAACAAGCAGTTTGTTTGTCGAAGCATCAAGGATAAAAAAATTCCCGACGTTTTATAAGCTGGATCCAGCATTTTGGTTCGACCAAGTTGAAGCTGCATTTCATACGCATCACATAATACAGGACGAAACAAAGTGCAAATATGTGATTCAGTATGCAGAGGCCGGTATTCTACTGGACGTCATCTCCATCGCGCGGAACCCGCCAGATGAAAACAAATACGAAGCAGTGGAGCAACGAATATTGACGAGTCTAAGTTGAGGCGCTTATTACGAGGGCTAAATCCAGATGGAAGGAAGCTTTCGCAGTACCTACAGGACTTTTGCAACACTGGAGGGGAGCAAGTTATTTATGCAATGCTGCGATCGCTGCTCCTGGAACAACTCCCGGAAAATATTCATGTCGTACTTGCAATATTGAGCAAGCCCGACATTGAAAAATTGACAAAAATGGCGGATTTGATGATCGAACTTCAGCAGCCTTCCGTAGTTGCAGCAGTTCACAGAGAGTCAACAAATGATATTTTAACTCAACTAGTGAATCGAATGGATCACCTGGAGGTGCGTACTCGAAACCGTTCACGCTCCAGACCTAGGACCAGAAGAGGCTTAGAAAATCCAGCGTTTTGAAAAGCGTGCCCGGAATTGTCGTCCGCCATGCCAGTGGACAGCCAATGATAAAGCGGATTCGGGAGACAAAATTCGTCGTCCCGAATTACGGCGGCCGAGGACGACCAACTCCATGTAAACAATCGCCGACTAATAATCTATGATCGGGAAAGCGGAACTCGCTTCCTCATCGATACTTGAGCCGACATTTCAGTCCTGCCACGGGACAAAAGTCACATGACTCGAGGGAAATCGGAGCTTTACGCCGCGAATAAATCTCCGATTAAAACGTACGGCCAGAAACTAATGACACGTGACCTCGGACTTCGTAGACCGTTTGCTTGGAGATTTGTAGTTGCAAATATAAGGCAACCAATAATCGGAGCAGATTTTTTGCTACACTTTGGCCTTATAGTAGAATTACGTCGGAAGAAGTTGGTTGACAGCGAAACTAAATTAAGAGCTATTGCTAAATTTACCATCAAAGCCAAGACTACTATTGCTACGATCAAAGAAAACTCTGAGTACTATGATCTGCTGAAGGATTATGCCGATTTAACTGTACCATCTGATACCAGGAAGGTTATGGCTCATGGCATTTAACACCACATTGTAACTAAAGGCCCTCCAGTTGCAGAAAAGGCAAGACGCCTAACGCCTGAGAAGTTGAGAGTAGCGAAAGCAGAGTTCAAATTTATGCTACAACAAGGAATTTGTCAGCAGTCAGTGGGAAATTCCACTACACATAGTCTAAAAAAAAAACCGGCCAGTGGATACCCTGTGGGGACTATCGTCGTTTAAATGCAATCACCATTCCGGATAAATATCCCGTTGCTCATCTTAGTGGCTTTGCAAACAGACTGTGCTGTATTTTCGGCGCTCGACCTGATGCGAGCATACCATCAAATTCAGATGGCTCCTGAAGATGTTCCGAAAACTGCCGTTATAACGCTATTCGGATTATTCGAGTTAAAGGTGATGAAGTTTGGTTTGTGCAACGTCGCGCAAACCTTCCAGCGCTACATTGACCAAGCTGTACGAGGCCTGCTTTTTTTTTATTCGTACATTGACGGTATATTAATTGCCTCTACAACACACGAAGAACACCGTGGGCTTTTAAGAATCATCCTGGACAGACTACGTGAGTATAGCCTTTCTATAAACATAGATAAATGTACTTTTGCAAAACCGAGTATCGAATATCTTGGATATCTCGTCGAACATCACGGTATAAGGTCTATTCCGACAAGAGTTGAAACAATCCTAAACTTTAAAAAACCAGCAGCTGTCATGGAATTGCGCAGACTAGGAGCGATCAATTTCTATCGGTAATCGCTTAAAATATGCAGCAGCCATTCAATCATCTCTCCATGACTTCCTCGTCGGAGCAAGAAGAAAAGATATTCGTACCATCGTATGGACCTCACAAGCAGATGCAGTTTTCGAGGCAACGCAACTTTGCTCCGACACCCAATCCAAAATGCTACGCTGGCAGTCAATTGTGACGCTTCTGACACCGCAATGGAAGCAGTTCACGACTTATTGAACAACAACGTTTGGGAACCGCTCGGATTCTTCTCCAAGAAGTTTAGAGAAGCGCAGCGCAAATACAGTGTTTATGATCGGGAGCTGCAGGCGATTTACAGTGCTACGAAATTCTTCCGCGACATGGTTGAACGACGGCAACTCATTATTAAAACCGATCATAAGCCCATCATATACAACTTCAATCAAAAAGCTGACAAAGCATCTCCGAGACAACTCAGGCAACTCGTCTTCATTGGGCAATTTTCAACAAATATTTTTCACATAGCCGGAAACGACAACGCGCTATCCCGAATTACCGTTATTGAAATGCCAGTTGCAGTGACAATCAAAGATTTAGCGAAGTCACAGAAGTAGGATGCAGAATTGAATCATCTACCCCGAGGCGAAACGAACATGCAATTCCGGAGACTACGTACGTCCCAAAACCATTGCGACAAGTTTTTGAATCTTTTCATCCCAGCGACAGAGCTACGAAGAAGCTTTTGTGTAAAAAGTATGTGTGGCCAAGTATGTCCGAAGATATACTCGAATGGGCTAGGACTTGTCTACCAGGTCAGCAGAAAGCCATTGGAGCCTCCGTATGAAGGACCATGCAAAGTTGTAGAGCGATCTGAAAATGTACACACATTGGAAATAGTCGGGAAACAAATTAACATTAGTACCGACCGAGTCAAGCTGGCGTACTTTGAATCAACCTTGGATCCAACAACTTATCCAATCGACAATTAGCACTTGAGGAAAGAACAATTTATTGAAAGAACAATTTATTGACGAAATAAAAACAACCGCTGACCAACATATTCAGGAGGGAGTCGTGTAACGATTAACACATCTACTACCGAATAAAGTTACAGCGTTCACCGCTAACAGCGCTGAAAACAGCGACAGTACAAGATTGTCTTCTTCCTGCTACAACCGGCATCGTTAGACCGCGACTAAATTATTTTAACCGTTTTATGTATTTTGTGTGGGTAATAAAACATTGTTATGTTTAAAATTATGCTTTCTGTTCACATAATAGACTAAGCGCCAACATCACTTTCGCGAAAACGCCATCTGGGTCCTGGGCTAATACCCCACATATTTTAAGACAAAAAAATAGCAATAACTAAATTCAAAAAGTAACATTGAAAATCATGGAACGAAAACAGTTTAATTACATGAAAGGACAACGTTGAAAGCTGCAGAAGTTAATGTCAATTGAATCTTCTTGTAATTATGATTGCTCTTACAAATTAGTAGCTTCAATATGGTACAATTCATTTGGTAAAAACAAATTTGCTATGAAAATTATAAATGCAACTCAGTTATTTCATACTCGATTATTTCTGTTTTCGAAACAATCTTCAAAAGTTTTTTTCTAACATAAAATCGAATGGAAGTACGTTTTCAGATACACATTTTTGAATGTCGTTCACTGCTCTCCTTTTCAAATGATAAACCACTTAGATACTTCTCATATGGTTTTCAGCAATGAATTAATCTAGAAGACAAAATTTTTCACTATACTGTGTCAATTTTCTTTGAAACGTGCATCGATGACATCAAAAGATCTGACCAGAGTTATCCAATAAATATTTATCGAACGAAAATTCCCAAGTATCGAAAATAGAGTCAAACAGAGGAAATACGAATCTAACAAAGTGAATTCGATTTTGTGTAAAATTGAGTTCTCTCCTCAATTTAAACTCATATGTGGATGCCTGCCTAATAGCTTTCACAAAGCATAAATCAAATAAAGCCAGTTGAACTGCACATGTGAGTATTGGGTACAAGTTCCATATCTGGGAATTCCAATATTCACTTGCAAAGCCGGGTGGCGAGAGAAGTGCTCTAATAACACTTATCTTAGCCGTGTCAATCGATATTTTCAATAACGTTTTGTGAAGCATGCAAAGAAGGGCTCGGTTGAGTTTTTCCACTCTTGGCACCGGCAGATGCAATTTCATGGGATTCGCTTTCAGCGCCCTTATTTGTACTCAAACAGAATACTTGGAATTGCTCTAGTGTCAGGCTTACTTTCAACATGCTTCGTAGTGCAATAAGGGTATGTACTCGTATACTAAAATACATACCTACAACAAACTCAGCAGAACGCTAGTATCAACTGTTAATTGACCAAGAATTCTAAATGGATAATCACATGCGTGTCACGCGATATAAATTTCTGCAGTCTAAACATAAACTTTGATTCGAAAATAACTTGTCTGAGGCGTACTTTGCGTTAACAATTAACAGTAGGAGGTGGTACATTGATTATCCCTTGTCACATTTAATCGTTGACGTGACAAATCGCTACGCCATATATTTTGCTTTAATTCGCCAATAATTTTTATTGAGTCGTTATGTTGCTATGCACCTTGTTTATCACTTTAAGGACGCATGACTTAATTAGAAGCGAACGTATCTACTTACGTAGCATAAATAATATCATTGTAGTAAACTTCGAATGGTATTTTGGAGGGTATGTAGGCCAACGTTTTCGAAGCATATTTAATCATAAAAAGAACATAATGTTGTCATGGTTTGCACAGTGCATACTGCCATTCATTTTTAATTTAAGTTAAAATGTTGATTTCAAATGGATAATCCAAATTTTATGGAGGATTTCAATCTTTGGATTGATGACCCGAACTTGATCCGCGTTATTATCTGGCATTGGTGTCCTTTTTGTGAATATTCTTTGCCGTTTGAGTCCATCTGCTCGGGAAATGGAGCACATAAAGTCGTAGATTGTTATCGGATAACGATAAACTGAAGAAAAGCGATTATTTAAAAGAGATTTAACGAAATAATAGACAACTTCATAGGATTATATTTGTTACACAGGCTCCAATTTATTTGATTGAAGGTAGTGATTAGTTCATCGTGACGCTACATCGATTAGTTAACCTAGATTATCCGAACATGGTTCTATACAAGCATTTTTACAAGCTTTATTTAACTTGCTTTTTTGTATGTACTGTAGGTTCGTTGAAATATGCAATCTATTTTTCAGCCACTTCCTGACGTCCAGTTGGAGTTCTACATTCTACGTCTAGCAATCGTGTGTTTAGACGTATTTTCAATGAATTCTTCGTCTAGCATTCGTTGCGAACAGACGTGTTTTTAATCGCTCCTGTCAATAATTTTCAAAAATTAAATAATTTTTACAAAAGTCAGTTGAAATTAATTTTTTTAATTGAAATTCGTCAGCATCGAATTATTCGAACAAGTATCGAATACCTGAAGTTTCTTTTCTGAAGAAGTTTCAAAAAGCGGAAAGATATTCAAGGGTAGTTCCGGTTTATTAACATTCCCTCTAATCTCGCTGCAAAAGCAATGACATGGAGAAGCCCGATGGCTTCAGCCTTCAAATAGAACGATCATGTCCATCGCCAACAATGACGGGCGAGAAAAAGTTGAAGCGAAGATTCGAGAACAACGAAGAAAAAGACAAAACGAAAATTTTATCAGTCGTCGAAATCGAGCAACTAGTCAAAGCTAATGACAAAGTGGAGAAGTATGAGAGAGAAAACGATGAACTCAGACTTAGGATCCAGTCACTAGAAGAGCTAGTTGGCAAATTAACGTTCAACAAAGAAAAAGAAACCACCGAGAAAAAAAGAAGTAAAGTCAAAAGCAACCGAAGACAAAAATCAAAGAAACCGCAACAGAAATCTGACCAAGAAAATGCCCTCAGCGCAGGCGGAGCAAACGTCAGTACAAACTATTATGCAGTGATAGCTGGGCTAGACAATTTCATCAACATTGCAGAAGATAAAGTTACGAGTAACAAAAATTCTCAACATTGTTTTATTAAAGCTGATAATAAATTCATGAAAAAAACCAATAGTTTTGTCTGCTGGTCCGTCTGTCAATATTAACCCGTTCGCTACCAACAGTGACCTATATGTGACACAGTGGTTTCTAAACACAGCCCAGCGTCACATATATGTGACAGGCGGTTTAAGTCAATTTATAAATTGATGCTGAAAAATTTTGGCTTTTGCACAAAACTTTCCAGTTCTAGAACAGTCAAAAATATGGAGACTGCCCTTGGTCTGGCGTTACATTGTATTTATAGTGCTTTTCATACGGGTGAGAACTCATCTATGAGGTGTGACAATTAACTAATGAGACTGATTATATTGCAGCGCTTGTGGTAAGCCTGCGACCTTGAAATTCCCTTCTCCTTCCCCGGCATCCTTACTCTCTCCGCTGATATATTTACCATTGCTCTAGCTTGTCTAGTTCACCTGCTGTGTCGTGTTGAGTACACGTGTGTTGGTGGTGCTCGTCACGAATATGGAGAAACGAAATCAAGAGCAATGCGTCGCGATAAAATTCTGCGCTATATTGGGCGAAACAGCTCCGGAAACGTACGTTAAAATTGTAAAAGTGCATGGTGATAGTACTCTCAGTCGTGCCCAGGTGTTTCGATGGCATAAAGAGTTTAAGGAGGGGCGGGAAAGCGCGGAAGCTCGCATGAGCGAGTCGAAGGTGAAAACGATGATTATTGCCCTTTTTTTATAGTTGTGGCATCGTCCACAAAGAATTTGTTCCAGCGGGGCAAACCGTAAATCAAGTCTACTATCGCCAAGTACTCGAAAGGTTGCGAAAACGAGTCAACAGGGTGCGCCCAGACATCGCTCGTAAATGGATCCTTCATCTCGAAAACGCGCCGTGCCACACCGCACTCAGCGTGCCTCAGTATTTGGCCTCTAAGGGGATCGCCGTGTTGCAACAGCCGCCTTGTTCGCGCGATATGTCACCCTGTGGCATTTTTGGGTATCCGTTGTTCGTCCATGCAATTCATGTGACCAGCCCATTGCAACTTCCGCAGTCTTACAATCCTTGAGACCTCCAGCTCGTCAAAAATTTCATACAGCTCATAGTTGTATCGAATTCGCCATTGGTCCCCGTCTAGCTTCGCTCCGATTACTTGCCTTAGGACCCGTCACTCAAAGGCGTTCAATATATTTGCGGATGCTTGGGTTAGGGTCGATGTTTCACACCCATAGCATAACACAAGTCTTATCACAGATTTGTATACTTAGAGCTTTGTTTTCCTCTGTACGCAGCTGGTCTTTATGATCGTCAAAACTGAATAAAATATTTTATTTGCAAGCTGTGTTTCGTCTCTTTCATCACCCGTTTTCGTTATTTTGGCGCCTACATACACAACTCGATACTGTATTCGCCAAGTGTGATATTTTGTGTATTTGAGGTATTTTTCTTCGACTGCGTCATGAGCTTTGTTTTATTTTCATTGATTTGTAGCCCTACCAGTTTTGCTTCGCTATCTAGTTTCAGGAAAAGTCCTTTGGCAGTTGCTAATGACTGTGATAAAATGTAATGTCGTCCGCATAGGCTACTTGTTGGCTTGACTTGAATACTAATGTACCTCGCACATCGACAGGTAGCTTCCTTATGATGTAATCCAGAGCCAAGTTGAATTGCAGTAGGCCCAGCCCATCTTCCTTGCTTTAGTCCGATATTTGTGTCAAAGCATCGGTGAGTTGGTTATTGATGCGGACTTGGGGAGGTCGTCAACGTCATTTTGGTGAGACGGACTGATTTGGCTGGGATGCCAAAGCAAAGCATTATTTGGAACAGTACGTTATGATCAAGACTGTCGTGTGCTTCCTTAAAGTCAACGAAAATTTGGTGTACGTCTATGTTGAACTCTTTGCATTTTTCAAGTACCTGCTTCACACTGAACAATTGGTCTATTGTCGATCTACTTTCTCCAAAACCACATTTATACTCCCCAATAATACTATTGGCGTATGACTCGGTTTTATTTTCTAAGATTTTAGAAAATATTTTGTACGCCGTACAAAGTAGTATTATGCCCCTATAATTTTCACACTGTAGCTTGTCACCTTTTTTGTGGATAGGGAATATAATTGATTGGCTCCACTCTTTCGGCATATGTTCTTGTTGCCAAATGTACTGGATAACTTTGTGAATACCACCTTGATGAACTCTGCTGCCACCATATTTGATGAGCTCCACTGGAATCTCATCGATGCTCGGCGCTTTATTATTCTTTTGGGCTTTGATAATGGAGCACATTTCATGCAGAATTGGTTGGGCCAATGGAAGCTTTCCGCAAACATCTATAGACTCCCGATGTTCTGGAGCTGTATGGAGGATTAAGGAAGTTCTTGAAATATGATGCCCATCTTTGCTTAATCTTGGTTTTATCAGCGATGATGTTGTCGATGTCACCACGACAGAGCGGAGTTTTGGGCTGATAACCATGTTTCAGGCTTTTCACTGCTTTGTATGCTTGGCTTGTGTTGTTGCTCGCTAAACTTGCATCTATACTTCTCAATTGGTCGTCACAGTATTTTCTTTTCTTAATTCTAATGATCTTATGTATCCTTTACAAGGATGCTGATGCCAAAAAGAATAATAAAGCGCCGGGCATCGACGAGATTCCAGTGGAGCTCATCAAATATGGTGGCAGTAGTGCACCATATGTGATGAGCTCCACTGGAATCTCGTCGATGCCCGGCGCTTTATTATTCTTTTGGGCTTTGAGGATGGAACAAACTTCATCCAGAGTTGGTGGGGCCAATGGAACCTCTCCGTAGGGATCTATAGGCTCCGATGTTCTGGAGCTGTGCGGAGGATTAAGGAGGTTCTTAAAATATGATGCCTATCTTTTCTTAATCTTGGTTTCATCAGCGATGATATTGCCGAAGTCATCACGACAGAGCGTGGTTTTGGGCTGATAACCACGTTTTAGGCTTTTCACTACTTTGTATTCTTTTCTTGTGTTGTTGCTTGCTAGGCTTCCATCTATACTTCTTAATTGGTCGTCATCACATTTTCTTTTCTTAATTCTAATTATCTTATTCGCTACTCTTCTGAGATTTTCAGTGTTCTCTCTTCGTCTTGGTTTTCCTACGAGTACCTAAGTAATCTTTGTACGCCTGATTCTTTTTATCTAACGCATTTTGGCACTCATCATCGAACCAATCATTCCTTTTGCGCCGGGCTTGATGTCCGTTCGTCTGTTCTGCCACGGTCCTGATAGCCACTTACACTTCCATCCAGAGCTTATTGATCGTCTTTAACGACGCGTCTAATAAGATGGGAGCCAGCTGTTTGTCGAGGGTCTCCGTGAAATTTTCGGCCACAGACGCCGTTTGGAGCCTTTCGGTGTCAAATTTTTGTAGCAGGCTGGTCTTCGCCGAAAATGCCTTTGACATACGACATCGAAAGGTTAATTTGATCAAGTAATGATCCGAGCTACAATTGGCTCCTCGGTATGTACGGACGTCAAGTATGCTCGAGGCCCAACGTTGTTGGATCAAAACATGATCGATCTGGTTTAGTGTGTTGCCATCCGGTGATACACAGGTCATTTTATGAATGCGTCGATGTGGGAAGCAAGTCGAACGTATGACTAGATTTCTACTACATGCAAAGTAACATTCTATCTGTATTAATGAGAAATTCAGAGGAAACTACATAAAATCCTGTTGGATATCTTTTCCAGCAATTCTCAAAATACAAGTGGTTTTTCCTTTGGAGCTGATTTCGTCATCTCTAATGCCTATAAATTTTGTTTTCTGGCTCTCACGTATGTCTCCGCTGTGGCAAAGTATTAACAAACCGACACGTCTGATACTGTGTCAATGAATAGGGTCACACATCTACAAATAGTTTTACAGCTTATTTTAGTGAGGCTTTGTAAGGCGTCATTGATTTTGAATACCTGATTATGATGCCCGAAGAAAAAGTTGCTTCGTATGTAACGCTTTGATTCTGGTGCTTAATAGTTTCGTTGGTAAATTGAATTAATTGTAATTTTGTCCTGTATGGGTATAGTTATGCTCTGTCTGATTAAAATTTGATCTTGGACTACCACTGAAGTTGTTATTTGGCTTTTGTTTGTAGTTTAGGATATTTTGTGCAACACTGAAATCATATTTTCTTCTAAATTGGTGATTTTGTTGATATTGTTGTTTTCAAATATTGCGACATTCGCCTCGGAGTCCTTAGTACGGAGGATACACAACTGGAGAGTATTAGAGGACTACTCAGCCAGTGATCATCAGTATATTCTGCTTGAGATAAGCGATGTTGTCTCCCGACGTCCGTGCTCTTCGGCTTTCTACAATTAGATGGAATATCGGGAGGATGGGCGTCGAGAGGCTCGTCGAGGTTCTCACAGCAGGGTTACCGCTGCAGGGGGGCTTCGGAGGGGACGGAAGAACTGGCAGCTCAAGACGTGGTGAACTCAACTATGAGCATCATCATGACTGCTTGCAAAGCTTCTATGCCCCGTCGAAGACCCCGGCACGGCAAGCCCCCAGTGTACTGGTGGTCAACTGAAATCGCTGAAAAACGAAGGGAAAGTCACAAGCTTCGGCGTGAGGCTCAACGGGCACGGATCCGGGACGAGGCAAGCAAGCGCGCAGCAGCATATAAGTCGGCCAGGAAATGACTTTGCGAATTGATCAACAACAGCAAGGCTCGCTGCTGGCAAGATCTAGTGGACAATGTGAACAAGGATCCGTGGGGCCTTGGCTACAAGCTAGTTATGTGGGAGCTTGGTGCCCTACGGAAGCCTTGTATACATGATGCGGAAAAGATGGACGAGATAGTGCGAGCGCCCTTCCCCGCCCATCTATGGTGACCAGCAGTCGAGTGTCCGCTCTTCACATAGCCGGAACTGGAAAAGGCAGTCCTTTCGTTGAAAGCGAGGAAGGCCCCAGGTCCAGATGGTGTTGCAGCTGAGATGTAGCGGCTTGTCTATCGCCACTGACCTGACTTGCTGTTCAGCACATTCAACGCTTGCCTTGGGACGGGGTTTTCCCGCTACGATGGAAGGTGTCGAGGCTCGTGCTGATCAGCAAAGGGAAGGGAAACCCCTAATCGCCGTCAGCATACCGTCCCTTATGCATGCTAGACACGGCTGGGAAAATGCTAGAGAAACTCATCAAGGGAATACTCACTGACCGATTCGTGCTGCTGGGCAGTACGGCTTTAAATCAGGACGCTCTACCATTGATGCGATTGCAGAGGTGGTGAGCGCAGTCCAAAAGGCAGAGGCATATAGTCGCACCAAGCGACGGATCGTCATGTTGGTGACACTCGACGTCAGGAACGCCTTCAACTCCGCTAGATGGGTGGATATTCTGGATACGCTGGAAAGTTCCAGAATATCTAATGCGGCTTTTGACAAACTACCTAAAGGACCGAAGCCTGCTCTACGACACGACACAGCGCCAACGAAGGATGAAAATTACATCGGGTGTTGCCCAGGGATCTATCCTTGGTCCGGACCTGTGGAACGTGTCTTACGACGGGCTACTGAGACTTGAGATGCCAGATGAGTCGCGTTTGGTCGGCTATGTGGATGATGTTGCGGTTCTGGTCACTGGACGCACCATTGAGCAGGCGCAACTTAGGCTAGGTATGCTAATGCGCCGAGTGAGGGACTGGACGACTGCTCGCGGGTTCAGTTAAGCATTGAAGAACACCGAAGTGGTCATCTTGACAAAAAAGAGAATCCCTAGAGTAAGGATCATCAGTATTGGAGACTTATGAATCGAATTGCATGAAGAGAAGATGGACTGCACGCCTCATCCCGGATGTGAGACCGTGGCTAAATCGAAGGCATGGTGAGACTGACTTTTATCTGACCCAGCTTTTGAGCGGACATGGGTGTTTTCAGTCTTACCTGCACAAGATTGGTAAGGAGGGGAGGAGGGCAATGCCTGCCACATATTTTTTGCGTGCAAAAATGGGTCAGGCTTCGAAATAACCTCTACAGGGAGACGGGAGAGCTCACCCCGGATAATATAGTCGCGATGCTCGAATCGGTTAACAAATGGAACCAGGTGGCACATTATGCTCGGGCGGTCCTAAAATATAAAAGGGACTCACAGCAGCCGGGGGCGTTGGGGTGGGGGATCGCTTTACTGGCACTCCCTCTTCCCCTCTCCCCTCCCGCTAATAAAGGGATCCACTAGCTTCAAGGCGCCTAACAGCGTAACAAAACGAGACGTGGCCGGAAATAATGTCTCAAACGGTTCCAGGCTGGGTTTTCAGGTTGACAGGGGAGGTGTTCAGTGGGTAGTCCAGTCGCCTTCTTTCGAGCATGGGAGTCCCACACTCTGTGCATAAATGGCATTCACCTCCCTACCACAAAAAAAATTGTGCTTTTAAAATGTTTATTTAAATTATTTTCAGAATCCTTATAGTTATTTATCGTAGTATGTATTACCCAAAATTCTCCTGAAACTTTGAGTTAATTTTACCCTAATGACAAATGCTAAAAGTGGTTTTTGGCTAGTTTCAGATAGAGTATCGTACAATAACCTGACAAGAGTTACAATAGCTAGCAGTGAACGTAGGAATAGCTTTCAAGACTACATCTATGTCGAAGCCTGTCATCCTGATTGGTTTTAGTTTATTTGTAATAAATTCTTTCATAAAATTGTGGTAATTGCGAAATGTTTGCTGAACACCTTTTCATATAGTCTTCTGCTTCGTAGCACTATAGCACCTCTCTGGCATTCGCTTCCTGCTAATAGCGCCTCCACCCGTCTAGCTTCGTCCATTGACTGCGTGCTCCAATTTCGAAATCTGAGCAGGGATGAACTGTCTTCGTCGACCGAGTCAGACCAGCGTTTCCTCGATTTTCCCACTGGTCTCCACTCCAGTTCTGTGAACGAATTCATTTTTGGGTATCGTTTTTCGTCCATACGATTCACGTGGACAGTTCATTGCAGCTTCCGCAGTCTTACAATCGTTGAGACCTCCGGCTCATCAAAATTTTCATACAGCCCATGGTTGCATCGAATTTGCAATTGGTCCCCGTCTAGCTTCCCTCCGATTATTCGCTTCAGGACCCGTCGCTCAAAGGCGTTCAATATATTTGAGGATGCTTGGGTTAGGGTCCATGTTTCACACCCATAGCATAGCTCAGTTATTGTCACAGATTTGTATACTTGGAGTTTTGTTTTCCTGTGTATGCAGCTGCTCTTCAACATCGTCAAAACTGAACAATATATTTTATTTGCGAGCAGTATTCTTCGGCGTATTTCATCTCTTTCATATCGTACTTTCATTTCATTTTCAATAGATATTCTTGTTGTGTTTGATTTGCCTTCAAATTCCTTCTTTAATTCTCCATTACAGTTCAATATCCTGACCAGTGTCCCCTCTTTGTATTTTCTATTCGGTGCTTGTTAGGGTTTTGTATTACTTACAAAACCTTATTGAAATCGGTTTTGACTGTCCGTCTTTCTATCCGTCTGTGTGTCACAGTTTTTTTCTCGGAAACTTCAGTAGCTGCAGTTATGAAAGTCACAGCAGTTTTCCTCCCAAACTATAGCAGCAACAGAGGCCAAACTTCGCAGGTGAATCAGAAGTGATGATCCATTAAAAGTTTAGGTATCAATGAATTTTTCAACTGTTTTCAAGGGGGCCTTCCGATATCGGAAGGGAAGCCGCAAATTTTTTTTAATGATGGTACTCATGTGATATTAAAGAGTGTTTATATTTCAGTTAGAATAAAAGATATCAATGAAAAACTTTAAAATTTCTTAATCCATCAGCACACTCATTAGATGCCAACTCTAGCTCAGGATGAATTGAAACCCGATTTTTTCATATATATCTCTTACTCCGACTCATCATCATCATCTATAGCCCAACATCCCAAGCCAGGACTTGCCGTCACGGTTCTGCGACCACGTCCACCAGTTGATCACTTCCAGCAAGGATCTGCTGTCAGCTTCTATCGTGTTTGCCCATCGAGTCCTCGGTCTTCCCGCTGGCCGTCTACCTTGTGCTCTAACCTTTAATGTTCTTTTGGTTAGCCGGTTTACTTCATTTCTTTCTACATGGCAAACCCATTGCCATTTGCGTAATTCTACGCATGCGGATACAGTTGATCGTCAAATAGTTCATACAACTCATCGTTGTAACGTAGCCTTTACTCTGTTCCTTGTTTTACTAGGTCGTAGTTTTTCCGGAGCATTTACGTTTAAATATGTCCATTGCCGTTTCGGATTCGCTCGTCGGGGTCCATGTTTGCATATAACAGCACAGGTTTGACTAGTGATTTATCAATTTTTCTTTTGCTTTAGCACTACAGCCCTTTTCGGGCCTTCGCTTAGAGATTGTTAGAGTCCCTCATTATCTTGATCCAACGTATCGGCACTCAGGAAGGCGATTTGGTCAGTACCACGCTTTGGCAGGGTGTCCGTCCACCCAGCTGCGACACCTTCTGATTTAAAAACAGTACTGATCATAACTGAGCGGGCTTAAAGTCCGTCTGAAGAATTACTCGAACTAAATCCCGTTGTCGCCAACGAGACTCTATCTAGGAACTTTTGGCTTCCGGGGTGAGTGCTCTGACCATTACACCAAGCGGACTAAGTGATTTGTAAATACAAAGCTTATTTTGCCTGTGCGCAACACTGGACCTTAGAATGAGAAGTACGGAGTAATAGGCTTTATTTGCAGCGTTCAGGTGGGGTATAATCTCTTCCTTTTCGGCGCCTCTTCTTTTCAGGTTGGCTCCAAGATAAACAAAATTATCCACACTTTCAAGGTTATAGTCGTCTATGGTCAGGTTTTGTTCAACTGGAGTTTCCTTACTCGTTTGAGTCATGAAGTTAGAATTGATTCGGGAAATTTACTTTGCTTCAGATTCTAAACTCAGAAATGCTCCTTTGACATCTGAGATTGAACGTGCTATAATGTTGACATTATCAGCATATGCTACCAATTCTGTGGACTTGAATATTAGTGTACCCGAGGTTGTAGGTGATGCCTTCCTGATTACGTGTTCCAGCACAATATTAAAGTCCCTTATTTTAAGCCTGATTCAATTATGAAGCTATCCGTTAGTTTACCGTTTACCGTAACCTGGGACTTTGACCATGCGGACTAGTTTTGTTGAGACGCCAAAGCCAAGCATTATTTTGTACAGCGTATTTTTGTCGACACTGTCGTATGCTTGCTTGAAGGATAAAATGAGTTGGTGCACGTACATGTTAGTTTTCGAGCCCCTGCTTCACTGAGAGTATTTGGTCTACGAGTATTGTAGACCGTCCACTTCGAAAGCCTTCCTATAATACTTTCATAGTACGGCTTTAATTTTCTACGATTTTGGTGAGCACTTTAGAAGACGTACATAGTAGAGCGATGCCTCTATTATTTTCACTCTTTAGCCTGTCCACCTTTATATGTGAAGGGCATATGATACTTTTTCGCCAGTCCTCTGGTCCTCTGATCATATTCTGCATATTAGTCGATGCAGAAGGTTACTTAGGTGGGAACCCCCTCTGGAACCTTTTTTTTCTGAAGTAGTGTGACTGAGACACCTTGATATATTACTGTTATGTTCACAGCTTCAGTCGTTTATTGGGGACGCTGTTGATAGCTTCTGGAAATATTGCGGCAATCTGTTCTTATTTGCACTTTTGCAAAGATTTATTTGTGAATTGAAGCCGTCTCTTAGTTGTTTAATAGAGGCATACGCCGATCTGACTTTTAGCTGTTGGATCTTGGTGTTGATTGTCAGTCGTTTTTTCGGCAGATTTTTTAGCTTGTCGTCTGAGGGCTTCATATTGTTCTCCCTTGGACCGAGTTGGTCACTGGATGTATTCTTTGTACGTTTGGTTCCTTTTTTAACCTTGCATTTCTCGTCGTACCAGTCGTCCCTACTTATAAGGTAGTCGTCCAAATAGACCTAGAGAATAGTCCTTTATTCGTTGGTATAATCGTTGCAGTTTGTCCAATCCGATCCGAGGCTGTTTTCCTGGTTTCATGACAAGTAAATATTGAGTGGAACATTGTCAGCGGTTTTTGGTCTGCGAATGGTATTTGATTTCCTACTTACCCACCGGTAACTCGGTTAGGGCACCCCTCTATCCACTACCTAAGAACGTCTCCGATGGGGGACCGAAAGCCCCACACGGGCCTTCGACCTCATATCGAGCGATAATTTTCTTGATTATTTAGTCAGCTATGAGAGCTTATGTCATATTTAGAAAAATAAACAACAAGAAATCATGTGGCATTGACGGTATTCTCAATGCAGTACTACGCCATTTGCTAGAGATGGCTATCAGAAATTATTGCAAACAACATGTAGAATGATCCATATTTCCCGAATGAGTGGAAAAATGGCAAGGTATTTTTGATCTTAAAGAAAGGAAAGAATCCTTCGTGCCCTAAAAGCTGTAGCCCAATCTGTTTCCTGTCTAATATTGTATAAACTGTTAAGCACATGGTGAGTGCTGTTCAGTTTTATACAATACTTTGGTTGTGACAATTGTCAGCTTAGCCGAACAAGCAGTTGCCTTCGAGAAATGGGTCTGTGAATTGGCTTCGAAATTCAATATCTTTGGGTTAATCCTAGAAGGCTACGTATAGTCACTAGGTTAAGATAATTAAACAAGAAAAATTTACTCCCAGGAAGCCAACATTTTGGTGTTATTCGTGACATAAGCCGAGTGTTCAAAAAATTGGCCTAAAATTGACTGTATCGAAAACGCTTCGGCAACAACAGCCGCGGTAACTAGATTCTTAAAATTATTTTCGGATGTTAAAGCCAAATAAGGAAATTTGATAACATTTCAAGTTTCTTGTTACAATTTTAAGTTCTATATAGTTGGAAACCACTTTATATCTAAATTTTCTCTAATGTTGCTCTCAAATAATCGAAAAGATAAATTCCACATTTCGTTATTACAGAAAGATTATAAACATAACAAAATACCGTATATTGCATGTTCCCTACTTATAATAATGCATGTAAAATTCATGCATTAGTGAAAGCACCAGAGAGGATATTTGACTGCGTTTAATCGATGGAGAGAGTGGGTAAACTCTTTGTTGGACGAACAAAATGTTATTTCATGTAGATGAAAATTTGGTAAAAATAGAACCTAATCGTACGATTTTGTATTGAAAGCATAAGAGAATGTATTACGACGACCCATTCCACCTACATCAAGGGATTATCATGTATGCATGAACTTTTGTAGGATGAATAATGGCAATCGATATTCGTGGTTAGCCAACTAGGCAAATGCCGCGAAAGTGCCAGGCGGTCGATATAAATAACAATCTCGCAAAGGTTGTTCCCTTTTTGTCTATTTAACCTTCAGCATGTATCGATAACGTTATACCACCCTACAGCTGCAATTCGGGTGGTTGATCCCTTTTGACACATTGCCAAGTGGATGAATTGAAAAGATAAGGTAAATCTGATAGTTTGGCCGCTTCTACTTACCTCGACCGAAATTGTGAAGACCGGAGCGTGTACAGGACCTGCTTGAGAATCTAATTTATAGACAAGACCTGGCCGCAGTTCATTCAGCATAGCCACTGTATTTTTTGGTTGTGGTATTCTTTCCTTGCTCACCCTTTGTTTTTTCTTTGCTGAAACTGTAAAGAGAAGAAGAGATGGATTTGGATGTGAGAAAATGCTTGCGAATAATTTTACATATGAAATGATAGGCAGATAATGACAAAATGGTATGCATGTTGTTTTTCAGCCAAGATTGATGATGGCATACTTCCAACTTGTACTTACTTGTTCAACACTTCCAAGACATCAAATCGCTTCAAGTGTAAAGAGGAGGAGAAACACATCTGGAAGTTTTCCATGAATATGCAAATTTGAAAAGATGAGAATGCAGTTTAGAAGTTAGTCCAAATAGTTGTATCATGGCTTGTTCTTCGGTTTTATATCAGCCATTGGTTGGATGCAAGTCATCATAAATTTGCGAAGTAAATGAAAAATGATGTTTTGAACAGCTTCATGTAAATTTTTAGTAGAACGTATCGAGTTCTCAAACAATTCACCAATACAATGGGCAAATAATGCGAGGCTCCTCTACCTAAAGCCATCGTTATTTTGATGGATTGTGAATTTGCCAGACCGCTGAATGGATACAACTGTAGATTAATTGGTATTATTAGTTTTCAGCAGTTATAAGAAGGTAAAGAAACAGCAACGGTCTCTTCAAACATTGGGGCCACTAGTCACTCAGCACAAAGCACATTGAGGAAGCAAGAGGCTGATTCAGTGGTACATAAAAAAGGAATCTCGACCGAAATCGAGAAGCAGCAAATATTTTCAGGAACCGTAGAATCTACTATTCCCAAACTTAGTGGCAAAGATCAACGCTGTCTATTGTGGGCCAATTTCGCCCGTAAACCTCCATTTATCTGAGTTTTGGTCCTACACATTTTCCTAAAAGGGGCGAATTTGATTTTTATTTGAGTTTTTGGCCCATGTTTAGGCCCTTAACGGCCGAAAAAACATAGCTAGGCCCTCATTACGCCGCGTTTGACCCAAAAGTGATTATTTTTACTCGAGAGTTAAACGCTGGTGATACCTCTGTAGGCTTATGGTTGGTTGTGCACAATCCGCGTTACATTTTAATGGTGTTAGGGCTTCGGAGACCTACTTACGTACATTTCTGCAGGGCCTGTTCTTAGGTAACTGGGAGTTGTTTGGTGACAACAGGCACATCGTAAAGACGCAGACAACAAAAATTAGCTTTAACAGGGGCATCGAGAACACAGATAACAACAAAAATTAACCTGAACTATTCGGTTAAGATTAAGACTGATCGAAAAATTGATTCGGAAACACAAATGCTTGTTTTCTAAATAACGTGGCATGTGTATAACTTATGAGCCGAATAATGTTGGTTTTGATGTAAGCCTTGGTGGTTATTTTCCAACCTTATTTGTGATTGAGAGGTGAATGCCATGTACCCACTGAGTGTGGGACTCCCATACTCGCAAGAAGGCGACTGGACTACCCACTAAACACCTCCTCTATCGACCCGAGAACCCAGCCTGGAATCGTTTGACACATTACTTCGGGCCAGGTCTCGTTTTGTTACGCCGTTAGGCGTCTTCAAGCTGGGGGATCCCTCTTTTAACGAAAGGGGATAGAGTAAGAGGAATTGCCAGACAAGCGATCCCCCAACCACCGGCAGATGTGAGTCTGTTTTATCTTTTAGGACTGCCCGAGCATAATGTGCCACATGGTTCCATTTGTCAACCAATCCGAGCAGCACTGCGACTATATTATCCGAGGTGAGCTCTCCCGTCTCCCTGTAGAGGTCCCTTCGCAGCCTGCTCCGTTTTGTGTAAACGAAAAATTTGTGGCAGGCATCGTCTTCCTCTCCTGAACAAAACCAACAATTGTGGTACCGTGACATACCAATCTTATAGAGATCAGACTGAAAACACCCATGCCCGCTCAAAAGCTGGGTCATATAGAAATCAGTCTCACCATGTTTTCGATTTAGCCACGGTCTCACATCCGAGATGAGGCGCGCAGTCAACTTCCCTTCGTGCAATTCTCCTAAGACTGCCGCCAATCGTTAAGTAAGCGCGGTCTCTCGTCGCGGACAACCATCTCCCTCGCGTCCTCGTTCCGACGCAGGTCAATAGTGCGGCGTTCCTAGCAAGGAGGGTAACAGGTATCACGCCTGCAATAACTCTCATCGCCGAATCAGAGACTGTCGGATGCCAAGATGCAATCCTCAGTGCCCCTTTTCTCTATACCTGTGCCAAGCGTTTTCGGTATACCTCCTTACTGAGAGCTTCGCCCCATATTTGTGCTCCGTACAGTAGCAATGACCCTACAGCACTCATCAAGAGGCGTCTTCTTGATGGGGTGGATCCCCCTACATTGGCCATAAGTCCACTTAAAGCCGATACTCCCGAAGCAGCCTTCTCAGCCGTTGCCCTGATTTGCTCAGAGAAACCCATCTTCGAGTCGATCAGTAGCGCCAGGTACTTCAACGCTGGCTTCGATTCGATTAGTATGCCTCCAATACAGAGCATCCTTACTCTAGGGATTCTCTTTTTTGTCAAGATGACCACTTCAGTTTTCTCCAGTGCTAAACTGAACCCACGACACACAAAGACAAACACACACACACACACACACACACACACACACACACACACACACACACACACACACACACACACACACATTAGCCTGCCTAGCCTAAGTTGCGCTTGTTCAACGGTGCGTCCAGCGACCAGAGCCACAATGCTTAAGCCGAGCAAGCGTGACTCATCTGGCATCTCCAGTCTCAGTACCCCGTCGTAAGACACGTTCCACAGGTCTGGACCGAGGATAGATGCCTGGGCAACACCCGATGTAACTTCCATCCTTAGTTGGCCCTGCATTGTGTCGTAAACCAGGCTTCGGTCCTTCAAAAGCCGCATTAGATATTCTGAAACTTGAAAAGGGTTTTCGTGCGTATCCAAAATATCCACCCATCTAGCGGAATTGAAGGTGTTCCTAACGTCGAGTGTCACCAACAGGACGCCGTACGGCTGAGGAGAAAGCTTCCCAGCAGCACGAATCGCGTCGGTGAGTCTTCCCTTGATGAGTTTCTCTAGCACTAGCAGTATCTAGCATGCATAACGGGGGTTATGGAGACGGCGATCCGGGATTTCTTTTCTCCTTGCTGATCAGCACGAGCCCCGCCACCTTCCATCGTACCGGTAAAACCCCGTTCCGTTGGCAAACGTTGAATGTGCTGGAACGCCATATGGACCTGGAGCCTTCCTCGTTTTCAGTGATAGGGCTGCCTCTGTCAGTTCCGACTGTGTGAAGAGTGGAGACTCGACTGCTGCTTCACCATGGACAGCGTCAACTCGGACGGGGTGGGCGCGGAAGAGTGTCCGCACTATCTCGTCCATCTTTTCCGCATCATGTATGCAAGATTTCCGTAGGGCACCAAGCTTCCGCATAACTAGCTTGTAGCCAAGGCTCCACGAATCCTTGTTCACATTGTCCACTAGATCTTGCCAGCAGCAAGCTATGCTGTTGTTAACCAATTTGCGACGGCATATCCTGGCCAACAAATATGCTGCTAACCGGTTGTATGCCTCGTCAGGGTTCCGTGCCGGTTGAGCCTGACGCCGAAGCTTGAGACACTTCCTTCGCTTTTCAGGGATTTCAGTTGACCACCAGTACACAGGGGGTTTGCCGTGCCAGGATTTTCGACGGGGCATAGAAGCGTTGCAAGCAGTCGTGAGGATGCTCATAGTTGAGTTCACCACGTCTTGAGCTGCCAGTTCTTCCGGCCCCTGCGAATCACCCTGCAGTGGAGCACCTGCCGTAAGCACCTCGACGTCCATACTTCCGATGTTCCGCCTAATTATACAATAGAAAGTTGAGAGTACAGACGTCGGAAAGCAACATCAAGAATCTCAAACAGAATGCACTGATGATCACTGGCTGAGTAGTCCTCTAATACTCTCCAATTGTGTATTGTTACAAGTGAAACTGCCTCCTTTTCAGTATCGGGCTTCCAGTCGATATATTTAGCTTGCACTAAAAATAATAAACAGAAGGAAAAAAAAATCTTTCCCGAGCCGAGGTCATCGCTTTGCGAAATGTTTACAATGTAACATAATTAACACCTAGATACAATTACTATTACTTTTAAGTCATGACTATTGCAAACTTTACTTTTAAGTCATGTATTCACAACCCATCGTTGGATCAAAGAGACGTCGTGAAAAGTACCGGACACTGACAGCAACAGCTTCAAGCATACCGGACCCCAATCATCCTCGCTTCCAACAATATGGATGAAGACCCAAAAGTTACCTTTCTCGGACCCGGAAATGATGGAGGTAACACATCACTCACAAATTACCATGGTTGATGGCTAAGCGCGTAAACGAAACTATTTTCACGAAACACTCTCCCTTATCAAGGACGGAAGCGTTCTATTTTGCAGCTAAAACTCTACAGGGAGCCGTCAACGCGCCAACGAATTTGGGTGATGTAAACACTCTAAATATTAAATTTGCATTATCTTTCGCGGATGAATTCGAAGTCACGCTTGGAAGCACCTTATCAGTGCGGGCGTCGGCAGCGCATTTCACCCCTCACTCCACCGTATACGCGAACAAATAATTTTAGACCTATTATACGCGAATAAATTTTCAATACTTCCACGCGAGCCAACTTCCACAAACTTCTTATTCGAATCAGATTTCGCGAGCACGACACGTTGATAAATATAAACATCAGTCCAAACGTTAGTTTTGTCTAGTCGCAGCAAACCAGTTCAAGAATCGATCGAGACTCGAACTAATTGCGATGTTCCGTATATTGATTCGAGATCGGTTGGAGGTTACGCTAATCGCAAGTAATCGCAGTTTGGGAAACTGAGACCAGCAAGACTTTGTTGCTTATTCGGGATTTGAAAAGAAAGGTTAATGGCCGGCCATCGTCCCTTTCAATTAGCGGACAACGCCCGTTATTACACATCCATTTAAGGGAGCAAAACCAGAGAGCGGGTCTCTTTTGTTGGATAATCCTCAAAGTCCGGTACGGTGAAAGTGTTTAGTTGGTAGTTAACTCGCGCGCGAAGTGTTCGTGAAAGTTTTCAGATACGGATCTTCCGTCGAATTAGACAACAAAATAACTTAGTAATTGGGACAAAGTGAATGTTGGTGGTAAACTTGCGCGCGAAAAGATTATAGCCGCGGACGTGAAATATTTTATGGTATCAGTGTGAATTAGAAACTTAGTGAAGGTTTTACTGGGACAGTGGAAGATGGTTAAGCTTCGAAGGTAAGCGTAGAGTAAAGTTGAATTCCCGGGTTACCCACGTAGAGGGTCGCGAACCAAAGTGATTGGTGCCCTTGGAAGCGTTTTTGTGGACAAATTTTGGGGAAATTGGGGTGGGAAGGAAATTAATAACAAAACCCGCACTTTTAGGGAACTAATAGAATCAAGAACCTGTTCAACATTTTGAGGAATTCGAGTGGGAGGAAAATTAAAAGCAAAACCCGCTACTCTAAGGAACTATCGAAACTGCGAAACAATCGGGGTTTTGCAAAACGGAGGGCCCGGTACGGATAAGATAGATAGGGGCGAAGAAAGATCGCCGAGAAAGATTTTGCATTATAATTATTCTGTTTATTGATTGGAATACAAGAATTAATTTAAACTGGAATCGTTTCTTGTTTTAGTGGTTTTCTATACTGCCACTTTTTCCTTGTCCTTCTCACTTTTTTAATTTTCAGCGGTATCTTGAATCGAGAGGAGGTAAGTGGAAGAAGCGGAACGAATCAAACTTGGTGGTGCGACGGCAGTAGGAGACAGTTTCCTTTTTTTGTTCCTCTTTGGATCTCCCTCGCAATTGCGCTTCGTTTCCGGTAAGAATTTGGCGCGAAGGTGTAGAGGGGAGCGTAATAGGTGATTCGAACAAATATTCTGGCAGCCGCATTCTCGCTTGGCGGCTTTGGGAGCCCACTACCTAAGCGAGTGGTACTCACGCCCATTCTTCGGGTGTCTATCCGGGCTCGATGGCCCCCAACCACAATACCCTCTGCATAGAGGGTAACAGTATTTTCCCTAGTAAAGATGCAGGGGCAATGTCACGTCTGGTATGGTTGCTTCGCAACCAATACGACGGAAAGTCGGTGTATTTCCGGTGTTTAGTACGACGAGCGCCGCTCTAGCCGCCATTTCTAGGATTCGTTTTCCCCGCGGTTCTGTTTGAGGCATGCCCCATTTGATTGCTTTAACGTTGAAGTCTCCCCCAACGAGCATGCTGCCATCTGCGTTCGCGACAGCGCTCTCCGACGCAGTAAGCTTGTCTTGGAAAGATGATATCGGTTCGTTTAGCGTTAGGTACACACTAAAGAAAGTGGTCTCTGCAGCAAGGCGACAGAAACCATTCCCCCGTCTGCAGCTCTCTGTCTGGAAATCACCGAACAAAAATGGCGGCAGTAACAGTTTCATCAGGATACCATGGCCATCATCTTCATCTATGGAGTGACAGCACGAGCCGGACTTTGGCCTCCTTCAATAAACACGATTCCGCGACCTTGTCTGCCAGTTCTTTATTCCAACAAAGATCTGCTATCAACTTCTATCGTGTCGTACCATCAGTCCTCGGTCTACCCACTGGACGTCTACCTTTTTTTGGGTAGCAGGTTTTTTCCATTCTTTCTACATGGCCCATCTATAGCAATTTGCGTAACTTTACGCAAAAGGAAATTGGTGGATCATCAAATTGTACATACATACAACTCATCATTGTAACGTAGTCTACACTCTGTTCCTTGTTTCACTGGGCCATCGAGTTTCCAAAGCACTTTGAGTTCGAATACATCCACTGTCTTTTCGGATTCACTCGTCAGGGTCCATGTTTCAATTCCATATAGAAGCACAAGTTTGACCAGTGTTTTGTAAATGCAGAGCTTATTTGGCCTGTGCACAACTCCGGACCTAAGAATGGGAAGTACGGAGTGATAGGCTTTATGAGCACCGTTTATGGGGCGTCCAATCTCGCCCTTTTCGGGGCCTCTTCTATTCAGGTTGGCTCCAAGGTAGATAAAATTATCCACACTTACAAGGATATAGTCACCTACGGTCAGGTTTTCTGTCGAACTGGATTTCCTACTCATTTGAGTCATGAATTTAGTTTTAATTTCATTAACACGTAGGTCAATTCAGTTTGCTTCAGATTCAAGGCTCAGAAATGCTCCTTTGGCATCTAAGATTGAACGTGCCATAATATTGACGTCATCAGCATATTGACGTCATCAGCATATGCTAATTGTGTGGACTTGAATATGTGTACCCGAGGTTTTTACTGATGTCTTGCTGATGACGTGTTCCAGCGCAATATGAAAGAGCATTGGGGCAAGTCCATCCCCTTGTTTTAAGCCTGATCCATAATGAAGCTGTCCGTTAGTTCACCGTTTACTTTGACCTGGGACTCTGCGTTTAGCATCGTGACCTTGACCATGCGGACTAGTTTCGTTGAGACGCCAAAGTCAAGCATTATTTTCTATGGCGCATTTCTGTCGACCTTGATACAGAATTTTTACCATCGTGTTGCTCACTCAGTAGCAAAAAGTCGGCTTTAATGTCCCTCGCAAACGGCTCAATCAGTTTTTGGGCGGTTGAACTACGGTGTAGGTTTAGTTGCAGGATGCGTGTCATCGAAGTTCTGCTTTTGCCTTGGCTAGGGGTTTCTGGAAAACCTGACATTACGTTGATCCCAAGACGTGCCCAAGATATGGTTTTGGACCAGCATCCTTGCAAAGGATACTGTGTTTGTAGACTATCTTCTTTTATGTCCCATTTCACCGCATTTGTAGCAAAGGGAACTCTTATCGGATCCTTTGCATACTTGTACGGTGTGACCATAGCAAAGGCAGTTGAAACATTGAAGAGGCGCTGCTCCGCGGCGTATCCTGCAGCCGACCCACCTTATTCTTACTTTGCCCTTATTTAGAAATTGTTCGGCGCCCTTTTCGGTCAAGTCAATGATGGCCATGCCTTGTCCTCTATGGTTTTCTGGTGTCAGTCTCGCTTTGATCCTACCCACGCTAGGGAACTCCCTTTTGATTGAACAACCTTAGGGACAAAAGTTTGGAGTCATTTCGCATGACTTTGGTGGCAAGTTCTCATTGGCAGTTCTGGATGTCACACATTCATTGAGCTTTACTATCAATTAATTGATTAAGTCACAAATGAAATGTTTCATTATGTTGTTGAAAGACCATTGAGCCAATACAATTCAAAAACAGAAATAATCTTTCTGAAGTATTTGTCGTCAACGGTAACTTCAAATTGAGCCTCACACCACTACGCTAGTGTACTCATTATTTTTATGATTAGGACTTTTTTAAAGGTGTTTTACAAAGATCTACTAGTTTCGCGTCGTGTCTGTATGTCCCAGCAATGTTTTTAAGGGAGGCTCCTCCATATACCGAGATGGCTCTTAATTTTTTTATCAAAGGTAATCGAGTGGGGTTTCAAATAAAAGGTTCTGATTAGAACCTTTAGAATCTAAAATCAAAAAGTTAATTTACGAATCAGGGGGCCCAGGGGAGGAAAAATGTATGGAAAATTTGTGTCCACCATCGCGAGTGGGCACTTTTGAGTCGAAAAGTGCAGGGGAGTGCAAGGGCAACAAATACCTTAGAAGTCAAAATTAACTCAATTTGGTTAGTGGTGGGGTAAAACCGGATCATACGTCCAATAAAATTTTGATTGTCGATAAAAAAAATTCTAGTTCAGTTTTTCAAAAGGATTTTTTCCTATCAATTCACAATACCTTAGGTAGAAGCGTTTCGACTTCTTTGAATCATCTTCTGTGTTTAAACGATGTGTGGAAGGAGATGATTTTATATAGTTTTAGGTAGGTTAAGCAGGTAAGTATCAAATTAAGCCAGGTAGAGGATATTCGGTTTTTTGTTTTTTGGGTTGTTGGATATTCGTTTGTTCTGGTTCGTCTCGCTTTCATTTTCGTTGGAGGGTGTGGTCTAGTACCGAGAAAATTGCATCGGAATTTGTAATAAGTTGTTCGTTGAGAATGCTTCAGTGTGTCTTTCTATGTGTACATAATATTTCAAGTCATTCTACGATGTCTTTGTATCTTATCGTTAGTTTCCGTGTTGTCCTTCCTATTTAAACTATGTCTCAGTCCTTGCATATTAATTTGTATATGCCGATTTTCTCGTATATTGATGTATCGTTCGGTTTAGGTTTCAGTTTGTTTCCAATGTTGTTAGTTTTGAATGTAGTTTGCAGTTTGTATTTATTAAGCAAGTCTGATAGTTTGTATATCTCTTTACCTATGTTAACAAAATCCACTGTTTGTCGTTCTTGTGTGTTTCAGTCCGTTGACGTTCTTGTTTTTGTTTGTACTGTGTAATAAGTTTGTCATTGTCACGTTGTTTACACGTTATTATGTACTTGCTATCCTGTAAGTGTTGTTTAACTCATTGGAGTGGTTCGGAGTCATGGAGATGGAGTGGAGTCCTTGCACCCTTGATCTGTACGCTGCTGGTTTATTTTGTGCGTGGTGGTTAGGTGTTATGTGTATGGTATGATCAGTTGTGGTTGATTTTCTGTATATTTTGTAGTCTAATCGTATTTGTTCCCGTATAGGTGAGTTTCATTCATATAGGTAAGTAGTTGGTCTTGTTTATTTTCTTGTTAGTCAATAATGATGAAACAGACATTCACATATTGTTTGCAAAACATCACATTGAATCTTTCGACAATTTTGGGATGAAGACTTCTACTAGAGATTGTAAGAATATTTCTTACATTATTGAGGGGAATCAATGTCCCATACCCAAACCGTCCTTGGCAACATATGTGTTATTATTGAACATTAAAATAGTCTTACTTGATTGTGGTCTTTATGATGTTGAGTAATTGATCTTTAAATCGTCGGCTGTTATTGAATAAAAGTTTTTTGTTTTGTATGGTCAGTGTTTCATTGACCCATCCCATTTTTTAGTAAGTTTTGCTGCATTGTACAGCTTACACACTTCCAATCTTAGTTTCTCTTTTGTATGACACAAATGTGTTTATTGCCTCCTTTTGTTCTTCTACAGCATGCGTCAGTTTTAAAGGGTCCTTTGAAGTTCTCTTTACTGAACATTGTTGTCGATTATATCTTCCAAAAGGGATTGGTATAAAGCTCAGTTTGTTCTTCTAAGGTTCCAGAGTGAAGTTTCCTCCATTGTCAGCCCTTCCAACTCGTACCTCACAATTCTGTGATTAGACATAATGCTCTGTCGACATCCTCTTTTTATTTATCATGGAAGCAATATACACGTTGTTGAAAGTGATATCCAGTACTTCGTCTCTTGCTCTTGTAACAACAGTTGGTGTATGCCCCACGTTGAGGACATTCAAGTTTGACTTCATTATGAATTCGAATAGTTCCTTACCTCTATTGTTGGTATCAGTGCTGCCTTACAATTGATTGTATGCATCAGCATCACATCCAACTACAATAGACAGATGACTTTTCTCATAATGTACCCACCAGCTTTTGAACTTCTATTGGAAGAGTTTGTTCATGTCTGCAGGGAGGTATGCCAATGCAATGACTATATCGCGAGTGTTACCCTCTATTGAAATAGAAGTTCTTATGAGAGCCAAATCTCGCGTCATAAATTTCGAAAGATACATATAATTGATGATTTTCTCGGATTTAGCCTTCTTAGATCTAGAGGACTCTTGAATCAGTGCTAGCCGTAATTGAACTTTTGTGAATATGCTGACCAGAGCAGCAAAGGTGGCTTTGGCATGATGAAGATTCACCGGCTATACGGGTAACTTCCCTGCTTATCGCTCGAAATTTGAAAGCTCGGGTTCTAGCGCCGGTACTTCTCTCACGACTACATTTGAGCCAATGTGTTATTAGCTATCGGATCTGATCTCAAGAACAGAGAAATCAAGCTTTTCAGACCGTGTGGTAATGTAGACTGATTCGCCTTCTCTATGTCCAGTTTTTTCGAGGGTAAGCAAAAATTTGCCTCTCCCTTGTCTAGTTCCTCAGGCAAAGTGGCCTGAATCGCCTTTCCTTAATTTGGTTTCTCGGGCGGTATGGCCATAATTGCCATCTCCGTATGTTTGGAGACCTTATCTTCTCAATAGAGCTCTTCTGTGCTAGGTTCTGGAGTTGGCTCCTATTTCGTTATTGAAGCTAGTGAGATTTCTGTCCCCTTAGATGGATCTTCCTAAAACCAAGCCGCAAGCTTACACCCTTACTGACAATGAAGTCTAATGACTCCTCGTCAAAGCCCGCGCGTAGAATCTGGCAAATCCCTTCTGTCCTCGCACTTGTAGCCTTCCATCGTTTTGCGCAAAGGGTTTTGCTTGCTGCAAGCAAGTATGTTAAGTAGTCCAATTGGCGCCCAATCCTCAGTTAGTGGAAGGTACATGTTAACTATCTGGGGCTTAGGGATATCGTATCCTTCTTTTACACAAAGACTTAGGCCCTTCCACAAACTCAGTTTTGGTTCAACTTCTCTAAGCCAGGTTACAGAGCCATCGTTCCCACAATTCACGAATAGCATTTTCTGGGCCCATAACTTGATAAGTTAAATGAAGTTCCACTTAAATACACTGGTAATTGTCTCTATTTAACAAAAAAAAAAAATAAAAAAAAATACACTCGCTACAATGTCACAGAGTAGAGTAAGTAACAAGTTGGGTAAACAGACCTACGCTCATGTCAGAAGGGTTTTGTATTCAATTTACAAAATGCAGTCACCAGATCGAATCAACTCAAGAAACATGTCAAAGACGATTTTATTGGAGAAAATATGAAATGCGAAGATCATACTATTATTAACAAAGTTGAACGAATTTCGACTCCTGAGGTTTTTGGAATTGTTATACTCATAAATATCTCACTTGATAATTATTTCAGATGTCCATCCGCGACGGAGGAAACACATTTTTCATGTATTTCCCCCCTGTGCCCCCACTGAAGCAAAAACTGACAGTTTAACAACTGTTTTGAAAAGCTCCCATGAAAACTTTTATTTCATACTCATATCGGCTACGTTTGATGAATGTTTTTTCAGGGGCCACTCTCCTGTACTGTTATCATCGATTAATGGCCTATTTTTTCGAATCCTAGAATGGTTACAAAACCCTTTTGCTAGGAGCTCTCTCCCACCTCCTTGACTTGTTTCACTTATGAGCATTAATTGTAGGTACTTATCTTCAGTCATTCATTAAATTGAATCAAGTATTCAAAGCATGCACCTTAAATGGTGAAGTTGGGAAAAATAACTCAAAATTACTCAATCTTCGCATTTAAAACAGCCATTTTTTTGTTTTACGATTACTGATACCACTAGCTGAACCGATTCTCAAAGATATACATGACAACTATCATTCCTGAAATTTTCATGCAAATCCTAGCAAAACTGTAGTGTCTGAGTCGGTAAAAAGCGCATGTTGTTCCATAGCCATATGTTGCCATAGTAATAAATGCGGCGCATATTGTTCCATAGTAATACAGGAAAATTCAAACCGCTATAACTTCGCTAAATATGATTCAATCTTTATGAAACTTTCAGGATAGATCAATCTTATAAATATCGTGCTGAATTTCATTGAATTTAAGGGTACCGTTAAGATTTTATTCAAGAACACATAAAATCTATAAATCATACTATTACTAACAAAGTTGAGTGAATTGCGACTTCTAACGTATTTGTTGTTGTCTTACTCACCAAGGCCTACATTCCTGATTTTTTTCAGATTTTTCGGATCACAGGTGTCCAATCGCGAGGGGGGGGGACACAAATTTTTCGTGTATTTCCCCTCCCTGTGCGCCCCTCGAAGCAAATTTTGCCAAACTTAGACCTGTTTTGAAAAGTTCTCATCAAGACCTTTCATTTGATACCCACATCGGCTACCTTCAATGAAATTTTTTTTTCGGGGGGTCACTCTCCTGTATGGACAGACCCCCCTTAAATACCTTTTAAATTTTTTTGGTAGTTGAACATTGAAGAGATCACCACTTTACACCTACACACAAAATTTGATGTTTCTAGCTTAAGTAGTTTCCGAGAAAAACTGCTGTGACACACGGACGGACGGACGGACGGACAGACGGACGGACAGACGGACGGACGGACGGACAGACGGACGGACAGACTGGTCGCGAAACTAGTAGGGTTTTGTAAAATTATTTTACAAAACCCTAAAAAATAGACAAGAGTGAATGTTTAAGCTAGAGATGGCTTTACAAGGCGCGTAAGTTCAAATTATATTTAACACCTACTTTGTAATTTTTGAGTTTTGTATGCAAACAGCCGCAGGGGACTGGCGAGGGCTCCAGTGTGTACTCCCAGGTTATTTCATATCGTGGAGCTTCTAAGAATGAATCAAGAATTAATTGTTATAAAATGCCTATGTCCGGGTATTGTTGGGTGAAATAGATTAGTACACTTTGATTGCGCGTCCCAGAGCATAGTTTTGAGCTAAAAGGAAGTTTAATGACACCCATAACGGCAACATTGGTGTGAAATAAAGAAAACTGAATGCTAGCGCACTCCATTTAAGGTTTTCGTTTCTTCTTGTGCTTTAGTCACCGCGGCGAAAGACACCGTACGAGGCATCGGGTACGGAAGATAGAGTTCGATTGATTGTTCAGCTAGTGCCGAACATCGGAGACCCTTGATTCAGCTACGCAATTTTCTAAATCTACTTAAGGGTACTCTCTCGGATCAGGTGGATATATAATCAATAAACACCGTACAATGGTATTATGAATTTTGACTTTTCAATGCAGCATGATTTATGCCCTGATGTTGGTAAATTTCAAGTTTTTTAGGAATCAACGACCTGTCAAGTGAGTATGACAGTGAAATACTGAATCGCGTCCAACGAAAATGTTCTTGCGTCAAAATATGTTTTAGTTTGCTCTCCCTAAGAGGTAGTCAGTAGAATATGTATTTTAATTACACTACTTGCTTGTGTATGCTTCACGACCAGATAAGTTTGAATTATTATCTATAACTTCGTCAACTTGTATGCGTTATCAGCAGATTGTTCTTCCATAATAATACTGACATACTACTGTAGTAATAGAGGTGGCCCCATTGCTATTCGATTTGATTCTGGAGTACGTCATAAGGAAGCTACCTGTCGATACATGAGGTAAATTACTATACAAGTCGTGGCAAGTAGTAACCTATGCGGACATTAACATTTTGTCACGGTCATTAACAACTGCCAAAGAACTCTAGCAAAACTAGTAGGGCTACTAATCAATGAAAATAAAACAAAGTTTATGACGCAGTCGAGGAAAAAAACCTCAAATACACAAAATATCACACTTGGTGAATACAGTACCGAAAATGTGAGCGAGTTTGTGTATTTAGGCGCCGAAGTAACGAGAATCGGTAATGAGAGAAAGAGAACATATACGCCGAAGATTACAGCTCGCAAACAACAGATACCCAAAAACGTATTTGTTGGGAGAACTGAAGGCCGGAGACCAGTGGGGAAACCGAGAAAACGCTGGTCTGACTCGGTCGACGAATACAGTTCACCGCTGCTCGGATTTCAAAATTGGAGGACGAGGTCAATGGGCCGAGACCGTTGGAGGCGCTATTTGCAGGAAGCGAAGGTCCAAGATGGGTTGTAGTGCTATGAAATAGAAGAAGTAATAAAGCAGTGTAGTAATAGATTACAAAATAAGAACGATTTGAATTCAAACACTCTTAGTAAGTCTTACGCTCAAAACGGACGTATAATCATAGAAGATAGGCCATGTATAACAACACAGTATTATAACGTTGCTAGTGTATTTTATTTCGGTCATCACGGACAATAAAGTCAGAGGTGGGATTACGATTTGAAAGCACACGTGGTGGATTTCCTTCAATTCGTGAGGAACTCAAGCATCCCGTTTGTTTACGTAACCAAGCTGTTGGAAGTGCAAGTAAACGGTTGAATTCGATATGTCGAGCTTCTCTGCTATCATGTTGTCCTACGCCAGTTAGTTTCGATTACAGCCTTTATTTTGTCGTCATCATTGGACGACCAGTATGTGGTGCATCTTGCACTTAAAATTTCCGGAACGAAAGCGAGCAAACCAACGTTGACACTGGCGTTCAGTAAGGCGGGCTTCACTATGTCCTTCACACAATTTTTTTCGAGCTTGCACCGCATTTTTGCCCTTTCGGAAGTAAAACAATATAAGATGTCGATAATGCTCTCATTGACTTTACATTTTCAAGTTAATTTTGAACTAACTTATTGTTTACTAATGACGCTCAGTTTTGGATTGATGATAGTCTAAAGTCGAATCTTTATAATATTAGGTTGTTTGATTATTAATGTCGTTTTTTCATGTTTTTCAAAGTGTCAGAGGTGGTACCGAAAACAATAAAATTAAAGACGACACCGAAATTGCTTATTCAATCTTATGAAGTACGAGGCGTCCTCATTGAACGATTACAATCAACTATAGTGTTGCCAGGACAGCTCGGCTACCCCTGTTTCGGAATCGTTTTCGATTTCGCCGTATTCAACTTCGTTGTCACTCGAGTCGCTGGTTGAGGCGTTGCTGATGTCATCTAACTCCGGTGCCGATTTACACCAGGGTTTCATTTTCTCCGACGTAACCACTGAACTAAAATGTGGTCGACTGTTGTTCTTCAATCCAACCAATGTCTCCACTAAATATCAGTCGTTACCAAGACATTTTTGAACAACAAATAAGCCTTTCCACTTCGGCTCTAATTTTCGTGAATGTCCCGTTGCAGGCGGCTCGTGTTCCAACAGAACCAAGTCATCAACAGCGTAGACGGTGGGGGTAGCGTATCGTTGATCAAACCGTCTTTTCCATTTTTCGCGTTCCCTTGAGATGTTAGCCATAGCAGCGTCTCTTTTTTCCCTCATGTTTGTATCGATTGCATCTCCCAACGTTTTGTTGTATTGCAGATAACAGACGGGAGAATGTCATTAAGCCGGAAATCGAACACAATCGTGTTAGGGCTATACCCAGTCGTATCATTTTTCTGGGTGTTGATAACCCACTGAAGTTCGCGCATTTCTTCGTCCCAACGATTGTTTCCAATCCGAGTGTGCAAATAATTGAATATCGATTAATGCGCTCGCTCCACTTGGCCGTTGGCTCGAGGGGTACGAGCTGCGTTTTTGGTGTGTTGAATATTGTTTTCATCACCCCGGTCGATGATGATGCAGAAGGGAAGTCCAAAAAACGTCGTCAAACATCGTAATACTGGAACGCTTTTCGTATTTTTAACGGCTTTTATGACGATGTATTTGATAAAGCGCCGGAGATTACCAAAAGGTAAGAATTACCAGAGCGGCTTCGCAGAAAATGTCCTAGATGATCCAAGTGAAGTCGTTTGAATGTAACGGGCTCCATTTCGGCGAAATGTAGGCATCTTTCGGTCGCCACGGGATTTATTGTAATTGCATTCTATCCACGCTGTGATGTAATCTTGCACATATTTTTGCATACGTGGAAACCAGAAATTTTCTTTTATTCGGCATATCGTTTTTTCCAATGCGAAATGACCTACGTTATCGTGGCATGCCTGCACGTCGTTCCAACGTACTCCTTTTGGAACGACAAAACGTAGCTCCTTGTCGACGACACGATATAGACAATGATCCTTGAGTCGATACTCAATTTGCGCTGACGTGCTGTCTCCGTTTAGGACGGCAATTATGTTTTTCAGGGTTTTGTCCTGAAATTGCACCGTTAGAAGCCAGTCTTGTTGACCGATCGAGACAGTAAGTATGAAACCGGCTGTTTCCATATCCTTCTCTGGTCCTACAGGAGCTCTGCTGAGCGCGTCAACGTGAGCCATCTTAGATCCGGAACGATGAACGATATTGAAGTCGAATTCGAGAAGTCACATCCACCATCAGGAAATTCGGGGTTTCATCTCGCGGCAATTTTTAAGTTTGGCGAGAGCGCTGCAGTCCGTTACCAGTTCAAAGTGTTTTCCTAGGAGGTAAATCTTGAAACGCTTAGGCCATCGACGACAGCAAGGACTTCCTGCTCGTATTTATGATACTGGCTCTCGGCTTCGGTACAATATCGACTGTAGTACATTACCGGTTTCCAGTTTCTACCATTTTCGGATTCGACTAACACAGCAGCAACACCATGGCTGCTGGCATCGGTGTGCAACCCCGAATAAGCGTACGATTAGTGCCGGTATCGATGAAAGCTACAGTTTCTTTATTGTTTAATTTTATTTTATTTTATATCGGCCTCGTCTAAATGTTCAGTTTCACAAAACCCAAGAATGCTTTGACCGGGTTTATTATTGGGCCATGATGTCGATTGGTGCCTTACGCGCGTACATAAATTGCACCTCTCGCGACGTTGAGGTTTCGAGCAATTTACGGACATGCCCTGGAAGAAAACAATTGAAATATGTATGTGGCTGTCTTTGGTCATTTGTTTTTACACTATTCGAGTCGGCACTTGTTTTCGGGGTGGGAGTGGGGCAAGTTCCCTCAACAATGACGTAATGGACGCCATAATACATTCACATAGTATCCACACCTTCCGTTTACCCTGTGTTGCACACTTTCTGAATTTTCCAAGAGGCCGGTCAGCTGATCCAGGGCACGTCAGCTGAGCCACGGCCTGTTGTATTCAAAAAACAAAACAAAAAGCAAATAAAATTTCCGACCCATGTGTTCTTTTACGCATTTCAGAACGTAGGAGTGCTGCCAGATCCTAATAAAAAACTAAAAGATTGCAGAGAACGAATTTTTTTTTTCTGCAATGTTATTGATTTTTGAGATATGGTAATCCTGAAATCTCTCATCGAAGCACATGTTTACATTCACGCCAATCCTCGCGTAAGCGTTTACCTAACTACCTGCTACCAAAGGTTTATGGTCACTCTTCGGCTTGTGTTCGGATTTCACCGGAGGGTAGATTAAGTGTGGATACTAGGTGAGTATACTATGAGCACGAGCCTCGCCACCTTCCATCGTAGCGGAAAAACCCCGTCCCGTAGGCATGCGTTGAATATGCTGAGCAGCAAGTCAGGACAATGGTGATAGACAAGCTGCAGCACCTCAGCTGGAACACCATCTGGGCCTGGAACCTTCCTCGCTTTCAGCGAAAGGACTGCCTCTTCCAGCTTCGGCTGTGAGTTTATTTCACCATTTGTGTATGTTGTTTCACCATGGACAGCGTCAACACGGACGGGATGTGCGGGGAAGAGCGCCCGCACTATCTCGTCCATCTTTTCCGCATCATGTACACAAGGTTTTCGTAGGGCACCAAGCTCCTACATAACTAGCTTGTAGCCAAGGCCCCACGGATCCTTGTTCTCATTGTCCACTAGATCTTGCCAGCAGCGAGTCTTGTTGTTGAATAATTTGCGAAGGCATTTCCTGGCCGACTTATATACTGCTATCCGGTTGCTTGCCTCATCACGGTTCCGTGCTCGTTGAGCCTCACGCCGAAGCTTGTGACACCCTCTTCGTTTTTCAGAGATTTCAGTTGACCACCAGTGCGGGGGTTTTCGACGCGGCATAGAAGCTTTGCAAGAAGTCGTAATGATGCTCATACTTGAGTTCACGACGCCTTGAGCTGCCAGTTCTTCTGTCCCCTCCGGATCTCCCTGCAGCGGTGCACCCGTTGTGAGTACCTCGACGTCCATCCTTCCGATGTTCCATCCAATTGTAGAGAGCCGAGAGCACGGACGTCGGGATATTGTAGTAATCGAGCAGGTAAGGTTCAAAAAGCCAGCGTACAAGAGTTCTATGGAAATCAAACCGAATTTGGCAACATCATTCCTTCGATATGCTTCCATCCGATACATGATTTTGTTGCTTATTCTATTAGAAAAGACGTGAAAATATGGGACTGGCGAAATAATCGGCTGTTATACAATTTAGAGGGGAATTCAAGGACCAGGTTCATGAAATTCAATCCTCTAAACAATATGCTCATCACTATACAATCCTATGAACAGTATAGTACAATGAATTGGGAGAGTTTTGAATAAAAATAGAATAATCTGTACCTCTCCCTAACACAATGAAATCGTCTTTCATTCTGTGTAGTTCACTGTTTCGTGTTCCAGTGTTTTAATTGTTTGGAATTAGAAAAAATGACTATTGTGGCCGATTGTAGCCTTACGTCAGAGAACTCTGCAAATAATTTATCAGACGATCAAATTCCGTTTGATGCAATTATTCGCAGTATTATCACTTCGCGAGCTAAGGACGGAGCGACAATAGAGGATATCCGTAATGATTATTACGAACATACCGGTGAAAAATTTCCTTATATAGAAGACGTATGCGACAAGTTGCTGAAAATTCCCGGCGTTGCAGGCTACAAAAACCAAAATGGCACATTTATATTTAACATGTTTTACACCAATCCTGAATACCAGCATATCCTCAATATGGTACGAAATCAAAAACCTAGTCAAAAGGGAGAACACCGAAAAAAACATGATTTTATATTCCAAAAATGATATGTGTTTCTTCAAATATAATTATCATTATTTGAATAAAAACAATAAAAAAAAAGGGAGAAACAAATTATTACTACAATTAATTGAGAAAAAGAGGAAAGAGAAATAATAAATGCATTAAAAACAACATTTTATCTCATAGCAAAACAAACTGCATTCAGCATTCATTCAATACGTACGAACATTTACCCTCACATAAATCCAGCAATCAAGCAACACAAAATCCCATTCAAATGGTAAAGTCTCGAAATGCATCAACATTCAAGAAAATTTTATACCCCCGCCAGATCATCATCTGGTAAAGATCAATCAAAGAAATGGGATTGAAACTTTGTATCTTCGTCAACTACAACACGTCCAGTGAATAAACAAGATGCTGAATATTGGTTGGAAAAATTGAATGCCAGCGATAGCGGGAGTGGCATTTGCTTGTGTTGCTGGTGCTGTCGCCAAGAGATTTTGAGGAGTCCGGCGGCAAGCTTTGAGTGAGGTGGTCGTATCCGCGGAGAATTGTCATTTGGCCCGTCTTGAAACCCACTAAGAAGTCGCGACATAAGCAGTGCACACCATTCACATATTCTCTCGGTGAATCTTCAGAGGTTTTAGAAGAAAGTATCTGTAAGATCTGCAGCAGTAAAACATAATCCCAAAGTTCAGTGCCGCAGAATTCGCAATTGTAACGGGAATAACAGTGAATTTGGTGCATAAATATAGTTGCTCCGGTCATCTCTCGATAAATTTTCTCTCGTTCTCATTCAATTTCCCATCGATAAAAATCACTTTTCCGTGTGGGCAGCAAAGTGCGAGATATCGAGTTTGGAAGCGCGAATCTATTCGCCTATGTATCTTTCGTATCATCCTTTGGTCCTCGACAATCGGAAAAAGCATTGAGGCAAATTCATGCAAATTTCGGAAGCAACTCAAGTATCGGAAACCAAATCGGTGCAAAGCGGAGTTCGGAACAGCCACCAGATACTTTCCAATCAACATTAATTTTAGTTCACGTAGAACACTTTAACTAATTTGTTGTCTTTATCATACGTAAAACGTGTCGGAGAAGATTTGTTGACCGCAGCAAGAGATCAGTAGAGATCGGAAAAATCGCGGAGTTTTAATTTACATAGATTCAGTCTAAATTTTTAAAAAATAAAATAATGATCCGAGTTGCAGGCCTTACCCGCCCCGAACACGAGCGCTCGTAGGAGGAGGTTTGGGGTAAGTACCATTCTTTTTTTTTCAAAAAAATTATATTATTTTTGCATGTTTTATAGAAATTACATATATACGAATATAATTAGGAATGAAATTCTCTGATGACATAAAATATAGTTGAGAGAATCAAATGCGTGTGGGCGCATTTATAAAGAGTAAAAAAACAAAGTGAACGAAGTTGATGACAAAGTAGATGAGACGATTGAATTAATCTTTAATTGAAGTACGAAAACAAATATGAAACCAAAGCACCCGGACGCCCGAGTTTCTTTCGTTAACGTCTGTTGTCTCGGAAAGACCTTGCTTAATCGGCACTCGTTTGCTTTTGTTTTGATTACATACAGTTACAAATTATTAGATGAATGCTCTGATCTCTCGTTTTATTTTTTTTTGTACTGGAAATAATGCTATTTTATAACAATAAAATGTATTAATACCTCCGAACTTTCGGTCTTTCTATTTTGCTTTCTTTGGACCGAGTATAGGACCCGGTACGGTGGCAGGCTCTCCTCATAAAACATGAGCCAGCCGCCGGGTACAATATAATCTTTCTGGTTGCAGGTGACGTCGCGGGTTGAGTGGCCCAAGCGAGTGCCTCTTTATGGCATAGAGTTATGCAATCGAATTGTATAATTCTATGGCATAAATTGGTCATCGGGGTACTCTTCTTCTGATGGGAAGACTTATGCAAGTTAAGTTGTATGAGTTTTCCACTCAGAAGAGGAATACCTGGCCACTGCAACAAATATGGATATTAATCCGGTTGGGTGGGTGCGAAGGGGCTCCATCACCACCCGGTTGCCCTTCTCTCATTTGTGGGCCATGAGCTTCGTCGGGTAACGACGAAGTTACCCTAAGTCCACCCCTTTTCACATGTTCCACTTGTTCTCGGAACAAGTCCTTTTTCTCTCGGTGTAGTTACCTACACTTTTTGCGATTTCGGTCGTCTCGTTTTAGTTTGACCACAAGAAATTCGTGAGTGCGAAATTTTTTGTAGTGGGTCCTTGTGCTGGGGAAATGAACCCGCCCCACGACACCGCAATGCTAGCCTGCCAGCGCATTCACGCATCCCCAGACGAGGGCATTCTCGGCAGATATCTCCATCTTCTTCTTCCGAGGCAGCAGACCATCGCTGCAGTCCTTTACGGACGTTTTGAAATTTAACTATTCAGTACAATATAACATCAATGATCTCCAGCAGAATTCACTGATGATCACTTGCTGAGTAGTCCTCTAATACTCTCCAATTGTGTATCCTCCGTACCAAGGACTTCAAGACAAATGTCACGTCCGGTATGGTTCCTGCACAGCCAATACGGCGGAAAGTCGGCGTATTTCTGGTGTTTAGTACGACGAGCTCCGTCCTGGCCGCCATTTCTAGGATTCGTTTTCCCCGTGGATCTGTTTGAAGCACGCCCCATTCGATTGCTTTAGCGTTGAAGTCTCCCCCAACGAGCACGTTCCCGTCTGCGTTCGAGACAGTGCCCTCCAAAGCATATAGCTTGGCTAGAAAGACGATATCGATTCGTTCGGCGTTTGGTACGCACTAGAGAAGGTGGTCCCTGAGCACCGAGCCCACACAAAGCCATCCCCGCGTCCACAGCTCTCCGACTGGAAATCACTATTTCGAACCCAGATGGCGACAGTACCAGTTTCATCAGGATACCATGATGCTGAACTTTTATTATGGTGTTGCTCGCTCAGCAGCACAAAGTTGGCTTTCATGTCCCTCGCAAACTCCTCCAGCAAATTTTGTGCGGTGGCACTGCGGTGTAGGTTTAGCTGCAGGATGTTACCCCCACTTATTACCCGGGGAAACTGGGGTGCTCCGGCGAGGCTTGTGGACCCGGTTAGCTCGTCCGAAGACGGGCGTGGAGCGCCACTCGCTTTTCCTCAAAGCCTCAACTAGCCGCCAAGCGAGAATGCGACTAACCGATTGCACGCGATGTTATTCGGCCGATACCCTCGCTACTAAATACCCTACACTCTGTTCTCCAATCCTACCCTTACACTACTTCACTAACACATTAAATTCCTCCCTTCTCAATTAGGATGTCCCTCGCGGGACCACAATACCACCCCCCGAACACTATGACCTCCGCTATCACGGCTTTACTCAACCTCCCGACACTTTCACTTGACTTGACCGTCCAAGCCGCACTCGTTACAACCGCGGACTGAAACAAAACAAACTTACTTCTTTTGAACTTGATTGTTACTTCAAACACCAATAAATTCCAATTAGCTACAATTTTTCTACTTTATATATTCACTCAAGAAACTATAAACTCAATTAAGAATACACTCTATCAAAACAAAAGAACTTACGTTAATTATAACCCTACAAAAGGGGCCCCTTCGACGATCGTGTTCGCTGGTATAATCCGTCGCCTTCCTTTTCCCAATTGAAATTTGCTCGTCGCTTTGCAAATAATGTTGTGACTAATGTCGATTCCGCTCTGCTGTTTCTATTGTCTTCCGCTTAACGTTTCCGCTGCGCTTCGACTTCTTTTCGCTGACTTTCCTCGTTCTGTTGCCGTCGTCGCCACGATACCAGAGATCAAAAAGAGGAGGCGCGTCATTCCTCGCGTGCTTATATAGCCTCCTCCTAACGGCTATGGTTCCGCTCGTCGGTCACCCACCTCTTCAGCGGGGTAATACCTTCTTGCCGCCACTTGGTAGCCGCTCCCCTCTGGTGGCGAGTACTCCAACTTCGGCTGAATCAGCTGAACGTAGTTCACTGACAGTTTGGCCTGTCAGTGATGTGTGTTTATGTTTCAATTTTCGGCAGTGTATTTTTTTAGTTATTGCAAAAAAAGAAAATCCTCACGTCTTTGGGACTTTGCTGCATATCGTCAAAAGGCCGAAGTTCAACCTGATGCGTGTCCGGGCCACGGCTACATGTGTTACGATTTATGTGGGTGGGTTACATTTATAAATTATATTATACATCTGATCTATTAGTTTTTGTATTCATTTAAACTAAAAAAAATAGTAATCAACAGCAGCGTTAATTAATTGAATTTGTCAGTATGTTTATTTTCTGGTATGATTTCTAGTGCGGTCAAATCAAAGATACATACAGAAAGCAGGTTGCATCAAAGGAAATTAATTTTACTTTAAAAATAGGTAATCAATAATTAATGATGTTGATGGTAATGCGGTTGAGGCTATGATTAAAGGTTTGGGCTTGGAGAAGAGCTGTAATACGAGTTGTTATTGCAAGGGCAGCACTCACTGCTGATTTAATTTCTTGACATTGTACCCTTTCAGAGCATAATTTTCCCTGCTGCCCGTAATCATAATCAGTGGCAACGATGTCAATCTGTCCGTTTTTTTCTATTTTGTTGCTGCTGTTGAAGTGGTTGTCGATTTAGTTGTGGATTTAGTAAAGTAAATTTATGCGGCATTTGTCTTAATATCTTTCAGCTCATCTTGACGCGTTTTCTTGGTGGTCCTATTGGTGGGATTTGTTGGGTAGCGAGCGCGCGAAATGCCTCCGCTATTAAATGTGGATGCGTTTTAATCATATTTTTCCACCCCACTGTTTCCATCACATCAGTAGGATGAGTATTAATAAAATCAATAGTTTGTGCCTTCAACTGGTCCGCGCTATGAAGATCGGCTAATATGAACGTCTCAGCGGCAGTTTCCACAGACAAATTGACGCACAGCGCCTCCTCGCACATCACTTTCAATTTTTCTAGTGCGTACTTATCAGCAGCAGCAATCAGATCGTCTGCCATTTTTTCCAAATTCGGTGCTTTCCCCGTGTAAATAAAACGCAACATTTCCTTCAGAACTTCATGACCGACATCAGTTATCGCCACCCGATTTAATTTACGTTCTTCCATTTCATGTTCAAACATTGCTGCAAACACTGGACTTCGAGCTGCCAAAATTGCTTTATGAGCTTGAAATTCTCTCCCGCCAACTGCCAGCGTTACGTCACTAAATTTTCCGTTGTCAAATAAATTACCCAAATCTTCAAGACAGTGAATTCTCATCATCTGAATCCTCCTTGGCAACATCTGGCTCGATCTTGTCAGGTTTTGGTTTTATCGAAATATCTGGGGAACATTCCAACTTCGAACAGGCGGTGATTCTGATCGTCGTTCGATGACAATTATGTTTGCTTAGACTACCAATAATCGTATTTAAACTACTAATATGATTACAATTTGGACTGGCAAGCAAACCCTAGTCGAGTGCGGCTTAGCTTCCTGACTATACATAGTCACGTGAGTGTTACGATAGTGTTCGGGGTGAGGTAATCCTGGTGCCCTTCGGTTTTATCCGTAACATTTCCCCCCCTACTTTTAGTGGATTTCCCTGAAATACACTCCTATGATACTAACCACTCAACGTCCCTGAGGTTACGAGTCGCCTGATCCACCAATTGAGCTAGCACGGCCCACCAGTCTCACCTAATAATAGTACTAAAAGAAAAAGAACAAAGAAAGAAGAGGACAAAAAACTATTACCACTACGTCTACTAACCTAATCGACTACGAATACTGACTAAAGAAAAGAAAACTAACACTAACACGTCTGCCCACCTACCAGACTACGAGTACTAAGTAGAAAAAAGTTAGCTAAAGAGAACTAATACTAAGTCTCCTGGGCCCCTCAACCCAATCTGTTACTAATACCAACCAATATGAACCAAACCTGAAAACCTCAACTTCCCTTAAAACTACCGATAGTTCAACCACTCCCACTTCAATTAGTTAGGTTAGCTATCTACTTATTTTAACCTTCGACTCACGATCGCCCTAATTCTGTTAGAATGCGTATCTCACTCGTGTCTTCGTTACCGTGACCTTCCCTGGGTTGATCCGCTTCTACCTTTACGAGACGTACACTTTGAGGTCCTTCGCATGCCAAGTGCCTGCGTTTTTGCCGTCCATATCCAGCAACCTGAACCGAGACGAGGACTCGCGTTTCTCCACCTTAAAAGGTCCCAGGTATTCCGGAGCCAACTTAGCAGAATAGTATTGAGCCGCGTCTGACAGGGCGAAATTCCGCCTCCACACAAGGTCGTTGGGTTGAAATGGAGGATGTCTCCTCCGCAGGTTATACCGCTGATTACCTTTCTCCGCTGCCTCCTTCAAGCGCCTCATTACCTCCTCTCTCACTTCTCGGAGCTTCTCCGCCCGTTCTCGCGGATTGCTCAGGATATCCCCATCCTCAGGCGGTCTCGGTCCCTTTCGTGTAACCGCCATCTCCCGACCGAAATTGATGAAATAGGGCGTGTCGCCCATTGCCTCATGTGTGTAGGTGCGCAAGGCGCAACCAATTTGTGAGAGCCGATCGTCCCATTTTCGGTGGTTATTTCCTACGTACGCTCTCAGCATTCGTTTGATCGTTTGATTGATCCGTTCCGCTGGGTTTGCTTGCGGATGGTAAAATGGCGTGAACTGGATACTGCCCCCATACCCGGTCACCAAGCTATGCAGTTCCTTTGACTTAAATTGGACGCCATTGTCACACACCACCACTGCCGGCACCCCAAAAAGCATAAACACTCTTTCCTCTAGAAGCCTAGCTACCTCGACCGCAGTCGCCTTCCTCAGGGGGAAGATAAGAGGCATCTTGGTGAAGTAATCGACCACCGTCAAAATATAGGTGTTGCCTCGAGTAGAACGCGGCAGCGGTCCAACCAAATCCACACAAATAATTTCCCACGGTTCTTTGGCTTGACCAGCCCGAGAGGTCATAGGCCCATACGGGGGTTTCCTCTCTACCTTCGTAGCCTGACAAGTTTTGCACTTTGTCACGTACCGCCGAACATCTGCTTCCATTTTGGGCCAATAGAATCGTTGGGCTATGCGATCGTGGGTTCTGCTAATACCCATATGCCCTGCCATTGCGTCGTCATGGCATTCTAAGAGGATCGATTGCCGTGCGCCCTTGGGGACCACTTGTTTCCAGGAACTGCCACTCAACTCTGGATGCCGTCCGGGTATGTTCCGCCATAAGGTCTCCCCTTCAATCCGCCAGTCTGGAAACTTCGCTGGGTTTTTAAGAATCCTGGAACGCATGCCATCAAACCACCTGTCTCCACCGTCAGCTTCTACCACCGCAGTCAACTCTGGAAATGCCCGAGATAGCGCATCTGGAACTAGATGCTCCTTGCCTTTACGGTGCACGACTTCATAGTCGAACTGTTGCAGCCTTACTGCCCAACGAGCCAGTCGCCCATTCGGCTCCCGCAAATTATTAAGCCATACCAGAGAGTGGTGGTCGGTAATCACCGTAAAGTGTGACCCCTCTAGGTAGGGTCTCAGTTTTTCCACTGCCCACAACACCGCTAAGCACTCCCTCTCAGTGGTGGAATAATTCCTCTCCGTCTTTGAAAGACCCCGACTAAGGTAGCATACTACCTTCTCCCCCTCGGGGTGGCTCTGGCTTAGCACTGCTCCCAACCCATGATCGGATGCATCCGTCTGGACGTTAAAAGGTAAAGCGAAATCTGGGCACGTGAGAATCGGCGCTGATGAAAGCATCGCCTTGCAACGCCTGAAGGCCAACTCACACTGATCCGTCCATACAAACTTTTTATTTTTGCGCAGTAAGTTGTTGAGGGGTGCTGTGAGCGTAGCGTGATCTGGAATGAAACGTCGATACCACGACACCATTCCCAAGAATTGCCGCACTTTCTTCACACTGGTTGGTTGGGGAATACGCAGTATACACTCTACCTTTTCTGGGTCGACGTGCAGTCCACTTTCGTCTACCACGTATCCCAGGTACTTCAGCTGTGGCCGGCAAAACTCACACTTCTCGCGTGATACTCGTAGACCCGCCTCTCGGAGACGTGTTAGTACCACCCGGAGGATTTCCAAATGCTTCTCAAAATCCCCGGTGACTACTATAACATCGTCTAGGTATACGAAGACGTATGGCTCGAGTTCCGGCCCCAAAACCCTATCCACAAAGCGTTGCCACGTTGCAGGAGCGTTATGTAAGCCAAAAGGCATCCGATTAAAATGGAATAAACCACGTCCAGGTACCGTGAAGGCGGTGTAAGGCTTGGATTCCTTCGCCATAGGAATTTGCCAATAGGCGGACTTAATGTCCAGGGAGGAGAGATATCGGGCTGTGCGCAGTTTGTCTAGAGTGGAGGAGATAAATGGGAGTGGATAGGCGTCCCGCTGGGATACGCTGTTTAGCTTCCGGAAGTCCACACAAAACCGGAACTTCCCATCCTTCTTCTTTACCAAGAGGATGGGTGATGACCATGGACTCCTAGAAGGTTCTACCACTCCCAGGCGCAACATTTCATCCAGCTCCTTGTTGATGTGTGCCTGCACCGCTGGAGACACGGGGTAGTACCGCTGTTTAATGGGTTCAGCCGATGTCGTAATCACATGCTCCACCCCTCTAGCACACCCTAGGCCATCTCCCATCAACACGAACTCCTCCGCTATCAGTGATTCCAAACGAGCCTCATCCTGTGGAGTCAACCTTGTTCTCCGTTGAAGTGCCTCACAGGCGGCTACCGCCGCGAACTCCCAAGCTTCCCTGCTGAGATCTAGAATGATCCGAAATGAACGCAGGAAGTCCACCCCCAGGATAAGTCCGTGTGGAACCGCAGGCACTACCAAAATTCCCATCCACCGCGTTACACCCTTCACCGTCACTGGTACCCAGGCTACACCCTCCGTTGGGACACATCCACTATCCGCTAACTTAATTGCTGGTTGTCTCGCCTCCTGAAGCTCCAACCCCTGCGTGCGCAGCAATTCCCAACCGGGTTTTCCGAGGATGGTATGCGTTGCTCCGGAGTCCAGTAATCCCACTATAGCTTGCCCAAACACTTCCACCTCCATATGTGGACGATTATCCGCTACCGTTTCCTCCAGCGCAAAATTCACCCTTGTCTCCTGTGCGACTAACTTATTTGGATCGCTCGTACCCCCTACGTCGCCTAGTGAGTACGGTTCCCGTTTCCCGAGGGTCCCGAATTCGGTGCTTGGCTTGATTGGCTACGTCTCACATGATCCTTGGGAACATTGGACAGCCTCCGTGTACACGTTGGACAGGTCGCTTTCCGTGTTCCAATTCTCCCACAACCGAAACATCTTTGAGGCTCACTGCAAGTCCTGGAGGTGTGTCCTTCACCTTTACAGTTCCAGCAGCGGATACCCCTATGCCCATCCTGCAATGCGGCAACCATACCTCCCTCTGTCGCCACACAATAAGCCAGATCCGGTTCCAATAACCGATGCGTCCGGGGATTCGGTGGAGGAACAAAGGACTCCACCGTTGCTCTGGTGGTCTCCAAAGTTCTACCTAGTTTTACCAGGTCCACTATTGAGGAGATCGGCACCAGACTGAGCTGAGTCTGGTAGAAGGGTGCAATATTCCGCCTTATCCAGCGCAGCTTCTCCTGTTCCGTGCACGGTACCGTAAGTCGACGAAAAAGGCCTTCCATCGCCGCCACGTACACCCCAATGGACTCATCCTTTCCCTGTGTCCGGTGCCGAATTTCCTCAAAAAGCCTGTCGTCATAGTCCGGTGGTAAGAACTCTGCCCGCAACTCCTTCTTTACATCGTCCCAATCTTTGCATCTATGTTTTATCGCTCGGAACCATGTTAATGCCTTCCCTTCGAACAAGACCACCGCTGACCTAAATAGATGGGATTTGGGTACCCCCTTCGCCTCTCGCCACTCTTCCACCCTTACCAGGAAAGAGCTCACTGAATTCGAATCCCCCGTAAAACGAATACCCCACTTACTCACATCTTGATGTTTCCCCAAGGGCTCCTCGACTCGGGGGGTAGAGCATATCGGTCCCATAGCACTTCCCGAAGCTTCTCCTGATATCACACCATCTCTCGCAGTTGGAGCGATCACCTCTGCCTCATCCTCATCTCCTTCAGCCTTAAGCATTAATTCACCCATGGACATTCTCAGGGCGGACCTCAACTTGCTCACCTCCTTCACTAAATCCACTTCATCTGTAGGTACCTTACCCAAACGTCGGAGACAATAATCCACCTTCGACGTGATCTTTAAGAAGTCCCCACTGTCCGTTCCACCTTCAAAATCTCTTAACAGATTCCTAATTTCCTCCACTTTCTCTTTCACGGCATCCACATCCTCTTTGGCCGTAAAAGGGTACGCATCTGTCTCAACCATCGAGCAGTCCAACGCTCGCTCCGCCCTGAGTGCTATCCGCAACGCCTTCCTCATTTCATCCACCGTGCCTAATGCCTGCTCTCGAATCCTCAGCTCATAAGTTAACTCATCCTTACTCAGCCTATCGACGAGGATCTTCCCTTTCAACGCCATTTCCCTTTGCTGAAATCGAACGAGTCTAATAAATGCTTAAAAACTAGTTACACAACCACTTAATTCTAAATGAAAAAACTCTGGATTTCTTATAAATTCAATCTAGATTTATATGATCACAAATTACAATTTACAAATATTACCCGCGCGGATTTCCACCGTTATATATAAACCTCCACCAACCACGATAAAACACACTCCCGCAAAATCAATCACCACACTTCACTTTCGCAAGTTACGCGCCGCACCAAACAAACCGTCTCCACTCGCACTTCACGTGTATTCACTTATTTCACTTCACTACTCCACTTACTTTACAAAACATCCACGTTGGGCGCCAAATGTTACCCCCACTTATTACCCGGGGAAACTGGGGTGCTCCGGCGAGGCTTGTGGACCCGGTTAGCTCGTCCGAAGACGGGCGTGGAGCGCCACTCGCTTTTCCTCAAAGCCTCAACTAGCCGCCAAGCGAGAATGCGACTAACCGATTGCACGCGATGTTATTCGGCCGATACCCTCGCTACTAAATACCCTACACTCTGTTCTCCAATCCTACCCTTACACTACTTCACTAACACATTGAATTCCTCCCTTCTCAATTAGGATGTCCCTCGCGGGACCACAATACCACCCCCCGAACACTATGACCTCCGCTATCACGGCTTTACTCAACCTCCCGACACTTTCACTTGACTTGACCGTCCAAGCCGCACTCGTTACAACCGCGGACTGAAACAAAACAAACTTACTTCTTTTGAACTTGATTGTTACTTCAAACACCAATAAATTCCAATTAGCTACAATTTTTCTACTTTATATATTCACTCAAGAAACTATAAACTCAATTAAGAATACACTCTATCAAAACAAAAGAACTTACGTTAATTATAACCCTACAAAAGGGGCCCCTTCGACGATCGTGTTCGCTGGTATAATCCGTCGCCTTCCTTTTCCCAATTGAAATTTGCTCGTCGCTTTGCAAATAATGTTGTGACTAATGTCGATTCCGCTCTGCTGTTTCTATTGTCTTCCGCTTAACGTTTCCGCTGCGCTTCGACTTCTTTTCGCTGACTTTCCTCGTTCTGTTGCCGTCGTCGCCACGATACCAGAGATCAAAAAGAGGAGGCGCGTCATTCCTCGCGTGCTTATATAGCCTCCTCCTAACGGCTATGGTTCCGCTCGTCGGTCACCCACCTCTTCAGCGGGGTAATACCTTCTTGCCGCCACTTGGTAGCCGCTCCCCTCTGGTGGCGAGTACTCCAACTTCGGCTGAATCAGCTGAACGTAGTTCACTGACAGTTTGGCCTGTCAGTGATGTGTGTTTATGTTTCAATTTTCGGCAGTGTATTTTTTTAGTTATTGCAAAAAAAGAAAATCCTCACGTCTTTGGGACTTTGCTGCATATCGTCAAAAGGCCGAAGTTCAACCTGATGCGTGTCCGGGCCACGGCTACATGTGTTACGATTTATGTGGGTGGGTTACATTTATAAATTATATTATACATCTGATCTATTAGTTTTTGTATTCATTTAAACTAAAAAAAAATAGTAATCAACAGCAGCGTTAATTAATTGAATTTGTCAGTATGTTTATTTTCTGGTATGATTTCTAGTGCGGTCAAATCAAAGATACATACAGAAAGCAGGTTGCATCAAAGGAAATTAATTTTACTTTAAAAATAGGTAATCAATAATTAATGATGTTGATGGTAATGCGGTTGAGGCTATGATTAAAGGTTTGGGCTTGGAGAAGAGCTGTAATACGAGTTGTTATTGCAAGGGCAGCACTCACTGCTGATTTAATTTCTTGACATTGTACCCTTTCAGAGCATAATTTTCCCTGCTGCCCGTAATCATAATCAGTGGCAACGATGTCAATCTGTCCGTTTTTTTCTATTTTGTTGCTGCTGTTGAAGTGGTTGTCGATTTAGTTGTGGATTTAGTAAAGTAAATTTATGCGGCATTTGTCTTAATATCTTTCAGCTCATCTTGACGCGTTTTCTTGGTGGTCCTATTGGTGGGATTTGTTGGGTAGCGAGCGCGCGAAATGCCTCCGCTATTAAATGTGGATGCGTTTTAATCATATTTTTCCACCCCACTGTTTCCATCACATCAGTAGGATGAGTATTAATAAAATCAATAGTTTGTGCCTTCAACTGGTCCGCGCTATGAAGATCGGCTAATATGAACGTCTCAGCGGCAGTTTCCACAGACAAATTGACGCACAGCGCCTCCTCGCACATCACTTTCAATTTTTCTAGTGCGTACTTATCAGCAGCAGCAATCAGATCGTCTGCCATTTTTTCCAAATTCGGTGCTTTCCCCGTGTAAATAAAACGCAACATTTCCTTCAGAACTTCATGACCGACATCAGTTATCGCCACCCGATTTAATTTACGTTCTTCCATTTCATGTTCAAACATTGCTGCAAACACTGGACTTCGAGCTGCCAAAATTGCTTTATGAGCTTGAAATTCTCTCCCGCCAACTGCCAGCGTTACGTCACTAAATTTTCCGTTGTCAAATAAATTACCCAAATCTTCAAGACAGTGAATTCTCATCATCTGAATCCTCCTTGGCAACATCTGGCTCGATCTTGTCAGGTTTTGGTTTTATCGAAATATCTGGGGAACATTCCAACTTCGAACAGGCGGTGATTCTGATCGTCGTTCGATGACAATTATGTTTGCTTAGACTACCAATAATCGTATTTAAACTACTAATATGATTACAATTTGGACTGGCAAGCAAACCCTAGTCGAGTGCGGCTTAGCTTCCTGACTATACATAGTCACGTGAGTGTTACGATAGTGTTCGGGGTGAGGTAATCCTGGTGCCCTTCGGTTTTATCCGTAACAAGGATGCGGGTCATTTAAGTTCTGATTTTGTCTTCGCTAGGCCTTCCTGGAAAACCCAGCATTTTCCTGATCCCAAGACGTGTCCGAAATCATCTCTACTTTCTTCTTCTTTGTAGCTCTACAGCCCCTCTCGGGCCTTCGCTTAGAGATAGTTAGAGTATGTCATTTTCATGACCGTATTGATTTTTTCGGAAGTTGATTTGGTCAGTACCATGCTCCCGTATGCCTGCTCACTATGATATGATCTGATTAAATCAGTACATATCACCACTGAGTGAACACTCATAGTCTGTCGAAAAATCCCCTGAACTAAATCACGTTGCTCCCAACGAGATTTGAACCTGGGACCTTCGGCTTATGCGTTCATGCTCTAACCACTAGACCACACAGACTAAAATCACGTCTTGGATCAGCATTATAGAAAGAATACAGTGTGCCCCCTTCGTACACTCCTTTCTTATTATGTCCTATTTCACCGCATTTGCACATATTACCGTGTGTACCGTATTACCATGTGTTCCCGCATTTGTAAGCAACCGTTCCTAGTGCAAAACGGGGCACACGAAACGCTGATGCCAACCGGCACGTAACTGGAAATGTCGCCGTTAGCGACACCATGCTAATCGATGTGTCAAGCGATGACTGGGTTGCCGCAATGCAAACCGCCGATCCCGATTTAAAGCAAATCTTAGACGTACTGCCAAACATCCGAGGATCACCGCACCGAAATTAGCTGACAACCGAGTACCGATTGAAAGCACGACGCCTCTATCGCATCGAAGGAGACAACGTTATACCGCGCGCTATCCGTTGGCGCATCGTGAAGCTCTACCACGATCATATGAGCCACCTTGGAGTGGAAAAGACTTTGCAATGCATACAACAGCACTTCTTGTTCGCGAGGATGCGAAACTACGTAAAATCCTATATCAGTTCGTGTTTGAAGTGTCGCTTTAACAAAACTGCTGCCGGAAAAGCAACTCTATATGAACAACGTCGATCCGATACCTTCCCACGTGCTGCACCAGGACCATCTTGGGCCATTCCCGCGTAGCACAAAGGGAAAAACATGCATTATCGTAGCCTCCGACCCTTTCAGCAAGTATGTCGTGCTGAAGTCAACACTGGTAATCGAAATGCAGAACGAATTGACATTATTTGTGGGACTACCCAACCGGATCGTCACCGATCGTGGGACTACCTATACATCAAAGAAACACGTGAAGGTTGCCGCAATATGCTCAACTTCCTCCGAACATCAAAGACCGATCGACACAAATGGGACCAAACGTTGAGGAACATGCAATGGAGTATGAACTCGATGAAAAGTTTGACCACCAAGTTCAGCCCGATCGAAATCGTCTTCGACTTTCCTTTGAGGGACGTGATCCACAATCAACTGTTGCTGGTTCTCAACGACGACCCATCGATTCAGCGTGAGGAATCAATGCCGATCGAACTAAAACGAACCGAAGCCGCACGGAATATCAAAATCCGCTTTGATGGACGACACAAACATACCAGCCTGGCGATTTGGTATTGATCGAAAACGCTCTAGCATCCACCGGGGAATCGCGAAAATTGGAGCCGAGGTATCGTGGACCCAACCGGGTCAAGACGGCCTTACGATTTGACCGGTATGCGGTGGAAGCATTTCCGAAGGGTAGTCAACCGTCGAGGTTCTCATCGGCTTATTCAAGCAACAAGTTTAGGCCATGGTGCAACACATGTCCTGAACTGGATGGGACGGAAGATGAAGACACAGAGCTCGGGTCGAGCTCAAATCAGGATTACCCGACCTGTCACCGATCATACGCGACAGTCCTGTGCGAGTCGCACCAATACCAACCAATATGGGTGTACCATTATGAACTGGGAGGGAGATGTTTTGTTCGGAGTCGAGGAGTTGTCATATTAAGATCGTTTATAATTAATAAATGTAATAATTACACGTAAAGGAATCGTTCACTTAATATCAACTCGCTTGGTAGCCATTATTGCCCTCTGACCATCCTGACACCAATATCTTTAAGAATCCACGATGTGAATGATTTTTGTTATATTGCTACAAAATAGCGTCCGGTGAAATTGCGGTAATAATGGTTTTTCTTTTAAGCAAGTATATCCCCTTGAAGTGTTTCTTGACTTTGTTAATTGTTGGTGCCTGCATGCCGTAGATTGAGTGCAAAAGCCTTCTGACAGGAACATGCTTCCGTCAACTCAGCTTAATTTTTTCAGATATGAAGTTGGTATAATGTTTCAAAACTTTTTCACACCATTTTTGGTGGCAAACTTATGCATTTTTTTCTTATTACTGAATTTAATAATTAAATTTTTCTGGTTTATTTTGAAATTACTTTACTTAACTAAAATTAAAGGTAAAAATTTTCTTTAAATGAATTTTAAGCAAAACATCCATGTTCAAAAACTTTCTCACCAGTTTATGTGCTTTGGTAGCTTCCGTATATTCAATATAAATTGCATGCATTCCATGTATGTAAATTTACTGATCAAAAAAGGATAAAGGAAAGACCAGATAACAGTTTGGGTCGAGCAGTCATTGAGACGGCACGGATCATTCAGCAAGAGTTTTTCGGAGGGAAAGACCAATGGTAGAGTTTGAGTCGAGCAGTCATCGAGGCAGCACGGATCGAGAAGCAAGAGTTTTTCTTCGGAAGATTTATATGAATACTGAATTCTGGAGGGAGGCGGAAATTTTAGGAGTTGCGGAGTTTTCGAGGAATTTCGGAGAAAAAATTTGCTTGGAATTTGTGGAAAGGAGTTAAAGCGCCAGGGCAATGCGTGTAGTGTGATCACAAGTGGAGTGGAGTGGAGAAAAGAAAAAGGAGTTGAATTCGGAATATAATTATTTTGTTTTTTAATCTTTCAATTACTAGATAATAAGGGTCTAAGTTTCTACTTTCTTTTATTTTCCCGCGACACTATTTCAAGTTCTGTCTTGGAAACTGTGGGTATGAGAGAAAGTAATGAATATGGGGAGCTTTCTGCCGCTAAAAGTAGCTTCACGCGGAAGGCGAGTTTCTTGCGGGAAATTCGGGGGGGACATAAAGCAGGAGTTTATCCTGAGGGTGGAAGTTCCACGGACAGTGGTGACGACGTGGAGATTATCGTAAAGCCGGAAGCCAGAAAGAGGTCGATGGGGTCTCCCAACGCAGGAGCCCACATTAAAGGTATCAAAGACCCTTGAAGCGAGCCGGATTTTCCACAGTTCAAAATGGTGACGAAAATAGTTTCTGCTAATTTCTCGGGGACCATACCCAAGCCGGGTGGAAGGCCCGGCCTAGAGGGAAATAAAGGGAAATCGAAGCCCCAGGAGAGGGTGCCTCCTATAGTGTGCTATAGGCTTGACCTGAAGATTTTCAGGGATAGCGTCAAAAGGGCATGCGCATGAAACTCTGAAAAGGAGCCAGAGTTCAACGTGACGGTGAACAGCTCCTCACGAACTTCGCTCCACCCTAAAACGGCTGAGGATCATACCACCTTTTTTAATTTTCTGAAGTACTCGTATGCGAAGGTGGCTTGCTACACCTACACCCTTCCAGGAGGCGTGCACGGCTCATACGACGAGAATTATGTCGTGGCTGAGGTTAAGGAACATCTCGGAGACGATATCCTTTCAGCAAAAAAGGTTCTCTACTATAATCTCTAGGAGGGAAAAAAGGACGCTTTCATCCTTCTTAGTCCAGTTCAAACCAGACTTTGAAGTGAAGAAAGCAATGGACATAAAGTTCCTATTGTACCAGAAGATACAATGGGAGCGTTTGCAGAAAAATTGCACTTCCCAGTGCTTCAACTGCCAAACGTCGCTTCTAACTGCGGACTCGAAGTTAGATGCGTAAAGTGCGACAAGCAGCATAAATCCATGGAATGTCCAATCTCGAAGGACGAGAAAAAAAGACGAGATCTTCTGCGTCAACTGTAATGCTAAGGGGCACCCTGTGAGTTTCAGAGGTTGTCCTAAAGCAAAAGAAGTTGAAGAGAGGAGGAAGAACCTTCTAAAGATAAAAGAGGAAAGGAGGGAGTTCATCGCCACCTCTGTAAAATATACTGTACGTGAAGGGGTCTCGTACTCAAGCCTTATGCATGGTGCAAAGAAGCAGTCTGCACCTCAGCCTATAGGGCAACCCACACAGCAACCAATGCAGCAACAGCAGTCGCAGAATGACCGAAAAACGGTTTTGAGCACTGACTGCCACCAATTTTCCAGGTGTGACTTGTTCACACTCATCCGAAAGTGGACTCTTTTATGCACCACTATGAAAAACTCACTAGCCCTAGTGAGAAAAAGCCACGCACTTAGAATTCGCCTTTAAAGTATGTTGTCGTGCCGAGTTTCATTAAACTCTCCATCCTCAACGTGTTCACTAGCTCCACGCTCTAAACGGAATTTCGTTCAAGAATACTTGAACGCCTATAGACCAGACTTCTTGTTTATATCGGAAACAAGACTCAAAGAAAGACACAGAGTGCATCTGGCGAAATACAAGATCATCATGCGTGATGATCCAGAGGGAATTGCTACGGCTCACAAAGATCACCTGAAAGTCCAAAGGCACTGCCTTCCAAATCTAAAATGTATTGAAGCAGAAATAATAAGCTCCATGCTGGGAGGGTGCACCTTTGCGTTCGTGGGGATCGTTCGACATGGATACTCGGTGAGTATCCATGTCGAACATAGATCCCCACTTGACGACTTTGAAACAGTGCTTACTCTGTGCAAAAAAATATGACTTCTATGCCATGGGAGGTGATTTTAACGCGAAGCATCCCTCGTGGGGAAATATCGCATCTAATGGCTATGGAACAGCTATCTCTAACTGGGTTCAATTAAATATGAATCTCATACTGATTGCCCCGAAAGAGCCTACCTTCCGCCGAAGCTCGTCCATTGTTGGCTTCTTCAATGTGTCTGCCAATCTGGTAACTCCCTCCCACAGTTGGAGGAATTTCGAGTGTGGACTTCTTGACGCCGATTCTGACAATCTTTTGGTTGAGCTGACCTTAAGAGTGAAAAAGGGTATGACACTTGAGGTTGTAGATCCTCAACTTTTCATTTCATACAAGCGAATCGATTGGGCAGCAGTAAGTGCTGACCTTGACGGAAAATTGACAGGAATTTCGATCAATAGATCGAAAAATCTTTCTATTCCTGAAATCGATGACGGAGTTGGTTGTATAAATTCATACCTGGATACGGTCGTCTCAAAGATCTCCATTAAGAAATCCTCGACGAATTACCAGATTTACCGGAAGACATCCTGGAGCTTCATCGTAAACGTAGTCGGCTTGGAAAGCTACTCGCAAGAATCTACCACCGCAATTTAAATATGGTCAACTGGGAGTATGAATGTATTCAACTAGTGATTACGTCTCTAAACCGAATGATCTCGAGGAGAACCATGGCTTTTGCTAACGAGCGATTTGAGCAGGCCCTGGAAAGTATCAAACCAGGTCCCTGTATGTTTCCTCATATCAATAGGATAAAGGGCGGAAAAAGGCTGCCCGGGGTCCTCACTTATAATGGATCTTTGCTCATGGATGACAAAGCCATGGTTGACTCTATCGCAAAACATTTTGCGAAAGTTCTTCAAGCAGGGACAACAAGTGAGGACTCTTCCGTTATTTCGTTAGTGCGCGGCACCACAACTAATTTCGACAGGGACAATGAACAATTGTGCTTGACTCGGTTTTCTGTTTCAAATCCCTCTGACGCAGTTACTGGTCATGGTCTGGAGCAAAATTCCAAAAAATCAGCAGGGGCTGATGGAATCTCCAATTATATGCTTAAAATGCTTCCCTATGTTTTCTTTGTTCTCGTCGCGATCATTTTAAATAACTGCATTAACATTTGCTACTTCCCTGTGCAAAAATATTCGCAATACCCAAGAAGTCGGGCAGTACTGACGTAGTCGATACTCGTCCGACTTCGTTGCTTTCAAACATTGGTAAGCTTCTTGAAAGGGTAATACTTGAAGGCATCCTACAATTGTCTGCCGGAGCAATTATTGTACCAGAAAGACAATTTGGCTTCAAAAAAGCTCACTCCACAGTGGATGCTATGACCGTGTTCCAAGCCGATATAACGAGAAGCTGGCGCAACAATAAGCTTGTTGTAGCTTGCCCGATCGATGTGGAGAAAGCCTTTGACTCTGTATGGATCAATGGGCTTCTCTACAAAATGATAAATCTTGGCTTTCCGGCCCATATTGTCAAAATTATAGGCAGCTTCATGAGGGGACGAACTGCCTGTGCAGTGGCTGGTGGAGCCAGTCAGACCCATTTAGTATTGACTTGGGGGTCCCACAGGGGTCTATATTAGGCCCATTTCTTTTCAACCTATTCACCTCTGACGTCCCGGGCGTAAGAGATTAATACAGGGTTACCCATTTCGTGGTTGGGAAAGTATAACCCTGCCATTTGACATCTGTCAGAACTAAATGTGATTCAAAGCGTGTTTTTTTAGTTGAAGGTTTGCCATTTAGAAATATGGATCATTTAACAGTCGAAAAACGCGTTAAAATTATTAAATTTTATGATAAAAATGGTAATTCAGCTGCACCAACATTTAGGGCTTTACGAGCCGATTACGGTCGACATAATCGACCTACACAGCAAACAATTTCGAACAAAGTGAGAAAATTTGAAGAGGCTGGATCGATTATTGATATTGCAAGGCCTGTGCATCATCGCAACATTCGTTCTGCTGAAAATATCGCTTTCGTTGCTCAAAGTGTGGAGGAAGACCCGAATTTGTCGATTCTTCGATGTGCTCAACATTTGGGCTTGTCTTACGGCTCATTGTGGCGGATTTTGCATTAGGATTTCAGGTCCATCCGTACAAAATCCAACTCACTCAAGAACTTAAGCCTCAAGACCATACACAACGCAGAAAGGATGCGAATTGGGTGATTGAACAACAAGTCATTGATAACGATTTTTCGAACAAAATTTTCTTCAGTGATGAGGCTCATTTTTCGGTCAGTGGTTACGTAAATGAACAAAATCGCCGCATATGGGGCTCTCAAAATCCTCAAGTTATCGCAGAAAGGCCTTTGCATCCGGAAAAGGTGACCATTTGGTGTGCATTATGGTCGGTGGTGTTATTGGTCCGTATTTTTTTGAAAACTATCAAAGAAGAGCCATTACAGTCAATTCTGACCGCTATGGACGGATGTTAACCGATTATTTTTGGAGAGAAATTGAAGATTATGATCTGGAGAACATGTGGTTCCAACAGGACGGAGCCACAAGCCACACAACACAGGCTAATCGAGCACTTTTGCAAGAGAAATTTCCACGCGTAATTTCGAGATTGAGTGATGCCAATTGGCCTGCAAGATCCTGCGACCTAACACCTTTGGATTTCTTTTTATGGGGCTATGCGAAATATCGTGTTTACGCGAACAATCCTCAAAATCTTGAGCAATTGAAAACCAATATTCGTGAAGTTATGGCCGAGATATTGCCGGGAATGTGCCGAACAGTCATTGAAAATTCCCTAAAAAGGATTGAGGCCTGTAAAAGGTCCCGCGGAGGACATTTGAATGATGTTGTGTTTCACGTATAATGGCAAGGTTCAATCTTTATATTGAATAAAAAATGTTGTTTCGATCTGAATATTTTATGTGTTTTCTCTAGCTTTACTTTCCCAAGCGAAAAATGGATAACATATATAAGCCCGGAATCCAGGTGAACCTCTTCGCTGACGACTTGTTAGTGTGGTCATCTGAGCACAATTTGCGCTTTGCTAGGATGCGACTCCAAAGATATTTGGAATCTCTTACTGCATATTACCGGAAATGGGGATTCAAGGTTAAATGCAAATAAAAGTGAATTAATTGTGTTCAAGGACCCCCACAAAAACTTCGGTCTATGACTCCAGGGTTAAGTTGAATGGGCAGATGGTGCACTGCTCTAGGCAAATGAAGTACTTGGGGGTAGTTTTCGACAGGAAAGCTACCTTTAGTGCTCACGTTGATAATATTTTGAAAAAAATGACATTGCGTACCATCTTCTTTAACCTCTTTTCAGGAAACATCCGACAGCGAGCCAGCTAGTCAAGGTTTTGGCCTATAAAAACTTGATTCGCCCGATCATTACGTATGCGGTGATGATATGGAACGGAGCACCGAAAACAAAATGGGGCAAGATAGGATTAGTGGAGCGAAAAATCCTTCGGGCTTGCACAGGACTATGCAGACGGGAGGATAGACGGTCTTTCCCCAACGAGGTGCTGTACCAGGAGACAGGAATGGAGCCGATAAAATCGTATGCAGAAAAGCTGGCGGAAAGGGGAATCAGGAGAGCCAAGGAGCACAAGGCGGGAGTTGTCAGGAGAGTGACGGACAACCGCTCTATGGACGCAGCGAATGAGTTGTTTTTAAGGTAGTCTTACTGAAATAATGTACTGAATTTTAAGGAAATCAATTTTTAAAACTAGTTGTTAGGACAAATGAATTTTACAAACTTCTTTTATAATCTATTAATGCATGATAATGTTGTGGGTGTCAACATTTTAAAGCTTTCTTTTACCAAAAAAAATAATATTATAATGTAATTGAAGTAAATTATTATTGAACTCCGGGAAAAGCCCTAAGGCACAACCCGCATGTATAGTTAGGTTAAGCTATTAATGAATTGTATGTATGAAAAAAAAAGAAAAATCACCAAATAAAGATCTTGAAATAAGTAAATTTATTTACATGTATATAATACATGTAGATAATTTTTGTTCATATTGAATATGAGAAATTTATTTACACAAAATACACATAAGAAAAATATCAAATTACTTGTTCATAATCAGTTCAGTTTTCAATTAGAATTCATCTGTTGATGTAACGGCACCTAGGAGGAATTCACCCTTTCGGATGGCGATGCCAACGGGGTTTTGTATTTGCCTTATCAATTTATATGAGAAAATTCAAATTATCTTCAAGCAAACTACGAGACATGCTTGGCAGACATTTACATTGCGAATACATATTCTTATAAAGCGGTACATGTCCACCAATGTCAGGTCTGATAGGAAGCCAGAAATTCATCTGTACAACCAAAGTAATGTTATTACCTCGCATTTATTAAAGCGCTGAAAGATCGCGAATATTTAATGCAGACATGCAAAATGCATATTAAAATCAGTTTAAAATAATTAACCAGAAAATATGACTTACGGCTGAAATTGTGTCCATCGTATCTTCGCTTCGACAAAATCGGCTTACTATGTCCATTCATTGCGGCCGCCATCGTGGGTATTAGCTGCTAATTATAAAATGAAAATTTAAATTAGTCCCGAGCTCGAGCCGGCAATTTAAATAAATTGTACAACACACAACCATCAATATACAAGGCTGGATACCAACATCAAGCACAACCGATACAAGTACGAGCACAACATCAAGAGCAGAAAATTAATGATACATCCATGAAAGATATTGACCCTTTACAGCCAGAACCCTTTAACCGGAATTAGTGAAATGTTTCACAATTTGATCGTGGTAACCTGTGCCAAATTGGGATGTTGGGTCACTTGGTAGTCCGCCTTGCCAAATGCCTAACACTCGCTTGCCAAATTAAATAAAATCTTTATCATTCCGGATATTCATACATTACGAAGTATTTCATAATCTCAGATTCCCACAAGGAACGTGCTTTGATTACAATCTAATGCCAACAAAATCCCAAGCTCCCCCTCCCTCCATCTCTGGGAGTATTAGAAAGGAGCACGACATGTAGTGATTCCTTAGCTCATAAGGGTGATTAACGAGACCTCGTTAGCTCCACATCGGAGTGGATTTCACGGAACGGTCGATTAGGATATCAAGTGGAAGGCATTCGCCGCCTTGCAACTCCGAGGAGTGGAGAAATTTTCTTCGGTTCGATATCGATGTAATTGGGGAGTAATAGCCATATGAAAGATGAACGTGTACATGCGTCATGTTTACACGGCGGTTCTAAATTGTTCTTCTGTGCGCCAGCAGAAAACTAATTAACAACGAAACGCACAGCTCAGATGCCGGAGAAAGGGGGACGGCGAAGATATTTCATTTGAAATTCGCTAGTTAATGAAAAGTGAAATTTTATGTGGTCGTCAGCGGCAGTTAAATTAATATTGAGAAATTTTATTTTCCGATGTGTTGAAATGAGTTTTCATCTTAGAAATCAATCTGAACCGTTTTCCTGTTTTTAAAGTGGGAATTCCAATGATGTTCAGTTTTTGGTACAGTCTTAAAATTGTATATCCATAAAAACGTAATAAAATACGCACGGCAATGGTTTGTCTGAAATCTTAAAATGCCATAAAGCAGCAAACCAATGATAAGTGGCATTTGATGTTTCCCAATCAAAGAGGCTAAATCAAAGCCATCAAATTATGAAAAATGTTCTTTTCAAGAATTATAACCATTATGAAATGATGAGTATGTGGTCACTTTACTTGTAAGTAGAATTAATTAAATTTTAGCCTTTTGAAATAGAACAGATATCGTCAAAAATAAATTCTGAAATATTCTGAAACGGAAAGATACCCATTTCATACAACCCACAATTTGAATTATGAACTATATTCAAAAATGTTTCAAGAACGGTTCCAAAATTAATTTCACGCCCAATAAGTGCTTTCATGTAGAATTTAGAATGCTTAGTTGCACACTTTACAATAACGCGGGGGATTTTTATTTGGAAGTACTGATTCAACTTGTGCCGTTACATAAAATATTCATATGAGTACGTGCTTGTATCTCGATTCGGCGATATCACATATGAAAAAATTACATGCCTGTCGATTTATTTTCCAGATCAAACGAATTTCGCATTGCATCGGAGCGTCGAGTATGGATAAATTGAATATTAAACAGTTGTCGCTTTGTCCATTTATTTCAAATTCGACATTAAATATAAATAAATGCACCCTTAAGTAAAATCCGGATTTTTAATTTTTGAAGCTAACCATACATTATTCATTTATGATATTCCTTTATGTGTCATCTCATCAAACGCTTAACTTTCTTTGATTCTTTGCGATTAATGATGCAGACAAATCAAATTTCAGCTTTCAACCTTCCTTGGATTCGTTTTCCTTGGAGCTGGTGCGATGTAGCACCCTAGCTCCCTTCTGCCTGTGAGCAATTATTTGCTCACCGTGATTAACGAGACTGTACTGTTCTGATTATGGTCAATTATATTTTGTTAAAACTAGCGCGGATAGTTGGATAAATTTCTTTTGGGAGTGCTTTGCGTCTTACGATTCCCAGGGTAGTGTTAGGATGGTTGTCTACTTTGCTGAGCAGTTTGAGTGCTTTGTCACGTACGAATATGTCGGCAGGCTCGATTCTAAGGTCCTTGTATATGTCCGTATTTCTAACATACCATGCGATTCCGAAGATTTGTCTAATGCTTTTGTTTTGGATGGATTGTAGTGCCTTTTTGATTGGTCTCTGTCGTCTGGTAGAAGGCTGTACTACCATATAGTAGCGTCGGTCGTATTATTTGTTTGTAGATCAGCAGACGATTCTTGATGTTGAGTTTCTTGGCTTTAATGAGTGGAAAGAGTTGGGATAGCACATTGTAGCAATGTCCTCGTTTGTTGCGTATGTGGTCGGTCCAGGAGAGTTTGTTGTCGAATGTCAGTCCTAGATATTTTGCTGTTCTTGACCAGGCAATATTTTCGTTCTTAACAGTCAGAGTTTTCGGTTGTTGTTGTCTTTTTCTGGTTATAAATAATGCCTGGGTCTTGTCTAAGTTTAGCTTGATATTCCACTTGCGAAAATACTTCAAAAGTATGTCTATGGAGAGTTGCAGTTTGGTGGTGATGACTCTTGCTTGTCTGGATGAGTATAAAACACAGGTATCGTCGGCATATAGGGACTTGTGGACATTCAAAGGCAGCCGAGGTAGGTCTGGAGGAAAGATGTTGTATAGTATGTGGGAGATGAGTGATCCTTGTGGGACTCCAGCTTGAATTGGCCGCATGGTTGAGAGGTGGTTGTCAATTTTGACACGAAATGATTTGCCTTTTAGAAAGGAGCCAATGATTTGGATGAGCTGCAGTGGCATTTGGGATTCATGCATTTTGTAAATAAGTCCTGCATGCCAGACTTTATCGAAGGCTTTGGCTATGTCAAACATAACCGAACCCGTTGATTTCCTGCGGTTTAGCCCTATTCTATTGTGTTGGACCACCCTAGTAAGCTGGAGTTCTGTGGAGTGTAATGGCTCGAAGCCAAATTGTTCTTCTGGAAGAATTTCTTTTTCGGTAACAACCTCAGTTAGTCGATTCAGTAGCACCCGCTCTACTATTTTCGACAGAGAGGATAATAGGCTAATAGGTCGCCAGTTTTGTGAAAACATGAGGTTTTTACCAGGTTTTGGAAGAACAATAACTATTGCCGATTTTCATATTTTGGGGTATTTTCGCAAGCGGAAAATTGCGTTTATAATCGCTGCTATTGCATCGAGAATATTATCCGGTAGCCATTTTACCATTGTGTTTGATATTAAATCAAATCCCGGTGCTTTCAGTCTGCTCAGTACTTGTATGATGTCTTTAACCTCTTGGAGACAGGTGCTTTGTATTAGGTCGGAGTCTGTAATCCCTGACCTCATGAGCCTGTTGGTCAACCGATTGACGTGATCTTCATGTTCGTCAAGGTCGTCCTCACCAGATGAATTTTCACAGAACTGTTGTTCTAGAGTATCTGCGAAGGCCTCCGCCTCACCAGAACTGTCGAATTTGATATCGTAAGGGCCGCTAATTGGTGGTATTACAAGCTTGTTTTTAATACGAAAGTATTTGGAAACTCTCTAGAAAGAGTTGCTCACAGGCTCCAGACTTTGCAGGAAGCTCTCCCATTGTTCATTGCGGAATTTCGATATCCGATCACGAATTTTGTTCGTAATTTGATTTGCTTCCTGGCGTAATCTAGGATCTCCAGTGTTCCTAGCCCTTCTCCGAACTCGATTCCTCCTCCTTATTAAGTTTTTGATGTCGTTAGGGAGTTCATAAGGGTTTGTCACCCTTGTCAGAGTTGTGACTGTGTTGTCCTTTATTGCCTGTACTATTTTGTCTGTGATTTCTTCTATCATTTTTTTCAGTGTCGCTGGCTGTTTCAGGTGTTTGAATAATAGTTTCTTTAGCCAGTGCGACTTGGAAAGCTTGCCAATCAGTTTTCTTCTTTACTTGTAGGGGTTCGTCAATGTATTGTCACGGGAGCCTTCCACACACACAAGAAAACAAACAAACGAAAAGAAAGAAAAAAAAAATATAATAAGTTCTCCGCGAGGATAACTTCCCGAGCCAACTGAAGTCGACGTTTAACGATGTATGTAACGCTTTATATTTTGTATCACACTTAGAAATTAGAATTAAGTAGGTTCTAAGCAGACCAACGAGCACTTCCGCTGACAATGCATTCAATCATTGTGCTGAAATGTCGAAAGCGAGCAATTAATTCCACCGAATCGGACCGGAAAATACTGATGAAACTATCTCAGCTACATTGGAGCGTGATGGAAAATAAGCGTATGGACGAGTTTACGTCCAAGCTCAAATCAGGAACTTGGATGGATAAGATGGGCTCATCAGATAAAGCAGGAAGTCGTGGCAAACCTAGTACACCGCGTGATGGCACAGCCATTGAACTAGTAGGATTACAAATGTCTGTTTGCGGTTTATGCAGAAGCTAAGTGAAGATGGCGACATTCCGTTTAAAGGAGTAGAAAGAGCGGGAAAGAATGGCCAGCAAACATCGTGGACGTATAAGGAATGGGCAGATAAAATCAAATTAAACTTTGAAGACAAATTCTATGTAGGTCATGAGGGAGGCCCATTAGTTAATGAAAAAAGGAATTTATAAGGATTCTTTTGGATCGTCTCTGCCCTGGACAGACGTCCAGTTACGCTGCAATTTCCCCATTGCAATGGTTGCTGCTCCAGAAATGTTCGAACCTAAACATCTTTGGGAAGCTTTACAACAAGCCAAGAAATATCTGCTGGGGCCTCTTGGTATGAAAACACTTGATCCTGAGGATTGGGCTTATCGAGGAAACTACGATAATAGCAATGACGGTGGCGATCCTTCTGTAGCACACGGTGCCAATTACCATCAAGGACCCGAGTGGGTTTGGCCAATTGGATTTTACCTAAGAGCGCGATTGATATTTGCGAAACATAATGGAAAGTTGGAAAGACGATTGCTGAGACTTGGAATGTTTTGACCGCGCATCTGAAAGAATTGCAAACATCACATTGGCGCGGTCTTCCTGAGCTGACAAATGATAAAGGCAATTTTTGTAGGGACTCTTGTAGAACACAAGCTTGGAGCATTGCAACAGTTTTAGAGGTTTTATATGATTTGCGAAAATTAGAGGAAGAAATGTGAACTAAGGAAGAACATAACATGGTCTCGGTCGCCAAGTAATTGAGGCGTTCGTAGTGATTGTAATGTTACGAATTTAAATACAAGCAAGAGCAAATTAGCTGCTATGCAATCTTTCGGATCCTGTTTGCGCCACAGTATGGATAGCCTGCGCAAATTCTTCACCCGTTCTCCTCCGTCAAACAAAAGAAAAGAGGAATGTGAAGCAATTGAGATGGCTACCGAAGTTCAGATTACAGTGAATACGGTCAGCAAGTTGTTCAAAAAGTAATACAAAGGCGACAACCGCAATTGGTACAAGCAAGCAGTGCAACAACAGTAACAGCAAACTCAACAGCCCGTCCAACAGCAAATCATTGTACAAAATGCGCAAGCAGTTCAGCCGCAACAGCAAATTGTTAACAACCAACAAGGTCAAAAATTTATTCAGCAATTAGTTCAAACTGGAAATCAACAGCAAGTCATTCAAAGGATATTGTTGAGCCCTGGGCAGCGGTTAGTGGCTGCGCCGCAGCAGACAGGTCAGCAGAACACCCAACAGATTCAAGTGTTGCAACAACAAATCATACGCCTGGAACAACATCAATCACATCACCAGCAGCCTATTCGACAGACTACTGTTTACAGCATTGAAACATCAAATTATCAATCATCTAGTGGTAAACCATCGAAAGGCATCTCAATTTTAAATCAACCGCTTCCAGACATTCCCCAGTCAAACCTAAAATTACCAGATATACCAAAGAACCCTTCCCAACCACTATGTGCTGCAAATTTGAACAATTACCGTTCTTGCAAAGACCATCACGAAGTCAATTGCGTGGAAGTAGTACGCAAGCATCGTCAGATGCCTCCACTCATCCACAACAACAGGCTTCAAAAGCAACTCCGCCGTCGCTACCGCCAAAGAATCGACACAAAGACGATCAGCAACAATTATCGCGCATGAACCGACAATATAATACACAAACACTGCCGTCGTCGAAACCATCGAATTTATCAAGGCACAGCCAACAACAGCAGCAACAACATCAACAAAGCCAACAGCATCCACCAACACATAGCACATTTGATACGATCGCGAACACAATATAGGACAATCGGAAAAAGTGTCCAGCAGATATCAGGACGGCAGTAGAAATGTAGGCGGAAGTGGGGGAGCAGGTATACCATATGTTGAGCAATATAAAGCGAATCTGTCATCTGCATCGAAGCAACAGCAGCAACAACAACAACATCAACCATCATCGCGTCATAGCTCATCAAATGTTTCATCGTTCCATACTTTGAGGAACGGAACAAATGGAGAGGCTATGCTCATATAAGCTCCATAGAAAATGATACGACCACCTTCTGAGCATGATTGTCATTTCATTTCCAATAATTTCCACAATTTCTCCTCTCGAGAGCCAGATTGTCAATTTGACGACTAAACATGGACGCGAAATTTACCTGGCGCGTGAGATACGATTCGGAATTTAGTCGTTTTTTCGGTTCGAGAACGTGTCCGGAGGTACATATTGACTGTAGTGAAAGTAATATTACACCTGGTTTAGGGATAACAACGTTTTAAGGAGTGACATTGTAAATCGGAGCGAGGAACTCAATTAAAAGTGTAATGTGCGGTATTACTAGAAAACGATGGGTTATCGATACGACAGTGTTTTCTATCCTAAGTAGCCATAATGCTTTATTTGTATTCAATGCTATTTTCTTGTTCTGTGAAGTGTTATTTGCAATAAAACCATATTTACGAGTGCATAAGCGTTTGTTTACTTTCTTGTGACAACTCATTGGGTTCCCCTTAACTAGCTTTAGAATCACGGTCGCAGGGGTAGGTGCAAAAAGACACGTAGTTAGGTAGGCGGTCGCAGGGGTAGTTGCGACAACGTGTAGGATGTCCACTCCGGTTTTATCTTGTTCCTCAAAGGTTCCATCACCATATTATGACATTTTAAGCTCGCAAGATGCCAGCTGACACGACACGCGGGTAATGCAGTGGATGCGATGAACTGGAGGAACATCGAAAAGCTCCCTTGTATGAAAGCGTGGCCACCAGAGGGGATATAAGATCCCGGATGGAGCTTGGGAAGCTCTCTTTTTCACTTTGCATTTTCCCAAGAGGAAGTACGAATTTTTGGAGGTTATAACGAATTCGAGGATTGATCGGAGGAATCAAGGAAGTTTTCGGATCAGCGAGGAGAGCGTCTTCTACAACCGAGGTGGATCGACAGCAGAAGTTGGCGGCAGCAAGATTGGGGGCCCCCCCGAGTCGAACAAGCCGGTTGAAGGGTGCAAGCTTGGTATAATTTTACATCTTTTTTAAATATCCTTTGTATATGATTAAACCGTGAAATTAAATTGGTTGTGATTCAGAAAAAAAAAGAAAAACATTTGGGTGAAACAGTGAATTAGAAATTGTGAAGTTGGCTCGGAAAGCGAGGTGGATTCCCGTACGTGCGACGCCCCGTGTGTGGAAGGCTCGAGGGCGCTTCGCCGCCACGTGGTGTGACTCCAAGGTTCGTCAGGGCTCATCCTTTGTCTTAGGTTCCCCCGCCTTAGTTGTGGACGCGGTTAGGGAGGATAGGCGGTGCGTGAGTGCATTGCGCGTCGTGTCGCGAACGGTGTCAGTGCGAGCCTTTTGGCGAGTCGTGATTCTCGCTTGGCGACTCCTGTGGGGCCCATTGGCAAAGCGAGTGGCGCACGGCCCCTCTCCATTGGGGGCTAACCGGGTTCGAGGGCCCCAGTCAGGAGCTCCACCGGAGGGCACGGAAGCGATACTCAGTGGCAGAATTGTTACAGTATATTCCTCCTAATAAAAAGAGCACCGGTTTGTGATCGGATGAAAGTTCGTCGATGACTTCAATGCGTACATCGTGTTCAAAGGTACGTGATATACCAATATCGAGAGGATAACTATTTCGGTAGCCGTAATGTGTTGGTTCGTTGGAGATATGCAGGCTTAGTGGATTATCTGTGATGAATCGATTAAACTCAGTTCCAGCACGATTGCTTCTCACAGCTCCCCAACTTCGGTGATAGGCGTTGAAGTCTCCGGCAAGGAGTATGGGACCCTGAAAGTCCAGAAGTTTTTTAATATCTTCAATGAACGTGGCTGTATACCGAGACTGCCATGAATTCAAAAGAATCCGTCCGCACTTGAATTGCAGTAGCTTCTAGCGTTTGTAGGGTGGGTTTCAATACGAGATTATGGTTCACATTCCTTTTCACAAGAATGGCCGTTCCGCCTCTTCTGCCTGTTGTTCTGTCATTTCTGTACAGGAAATAGTTAGGGAAGCGTAGGCGATTTCCAGGCTTCAGAAAGGTTTCCTGGATGAGAATGATGCCAAACTTATAATCAAATATAAGTTGAGCCAACTCACCAGTCTTATGAAGCAGGGAATTTGCATTCCATGTGAGAATGGTTAAATGATCCATAAAGCTCATTATTGTTTCTTTGTCAGTGTGCTGTTGATACTGTTTTGTGATGCAAACATTCCCTGAATCATTTTCGCCATCATGTCTTGCATCATGATTTGGAATTGTGTTTGCATGGTGGTAAAGAGTGTGTCCATGTTGTTATTTGTGTTTAGTGGAGTGTTTGCTTGTTTTTGTTTTTGTGTTTTTATTTTTTTGTTGTGTAGATATTGTGGTGGTTGCGAACGATTTTCTGACATTCACTGGGTTTCGAGGACATCCACCATAGTTGGCTGGATGTTCTCCACCACAGTTCACACATTTTGGCTTTTCCTCTGCTTTTTTAACGCATTTTGAAAAATGGTGGAGTCCATCGCATTTAATACAACGGGCCTGTGCGTGACAGTTTCTGGAGGAGTGTCCAAACTGCTAACAGTTGTGGCACATAAATTGTCCTGTACGGGGGCGTTGCACTTCAACAGTGCATATGAGGTGACATATTGCCCTTATATTGTATATGTCAGTCTCAGATTCGGGAAGGAGGACCTTCACCAACCTGGATGGCCCATCTCTTAACTTTATATAGTGCATTTCGATGGGGTGAAATCCTTGGCTCTCCAGATCTTCCTTGATGTCGTCAATCGACAGTTCATACAGACCCCTGATTACCACATTCAGATTCCTTTTTTCAGGAAGGATATACGTGTGGTAATGTATAGTCATTTCTGTCAAGTATCTTGTCAGTTTTCTGTGGTCTTGTGGTGTTTCTGGAATTATCTGGATCCCCAAGTAGACCCTTTTGGCGGATTCGTGTTTTATTCCAGGGTCTTTCATGTCCTTTAGGACTTGGGTCCACTTTTCAGGCTCTCGAAGGATGACGGGTACCGTTGTCCGTTTCTTGTCATCGTCTAGGGATTTGGATGTGGTGGACACTGTGGGAGTGGTTTTCTTTTTTGGTGGGATGGCCAGCTCTGGTAGAGCCATTGAGGGACCCGGCGGTGGCAGAGCAGGAAATTCTTCATCCTCCTCAGCAGAGTCTTCTTGCATGGACTCATTTTCATCTTCTTTTTGTATGGGTTCCTCTTCCATAGCTTCTTCTTCTGAAGAAGGAGGAGAGGGCGAAGAGCACTCGGATGAGGAAGATGAAGACTCCACTTTCCTCTTTTTGCTTTTGTTTTTCTTTTTTGATTTGGCCAGCGCCATATCCCAATGAGCTCTCTGTTGACTCGGCGTCTTTCTGCCAACTCCGAGTTTACCTCAATCAGTTGCTGTTGAGTCTGCCTCAACTGCTCTATAACTTCGGTAAGCTGTGCCTGCACAGATTGCGAAGCTTGCAATTGGCCAATCAGCAGAGCGATCTTTGTCCATTGTGGATATATCTGTCATATCCACAACCCACCCAAACCAAACTCAAAAACTAAGAAATTTATCCAACTATTGATTTACGGATCAACAAAAATAATCAAAACAACACGCTCTCGCAACCAAGGAAAGCAAAAATCACTCACCCAGAAGACTCCGTGCCTTTTCGCCAGCTTGTTCTTTCCTCTTCTCGCTAAGGTTCTTCCCTCCTGCTCGCACTTTTCACTTTTCAATCACTGACTATATTCACTCACTAATTGACAACTTCGACTTTCAATGTCCGCAACGATGCACGGCTTCCACAAGACTGTGTCAGCTTTCAAAGTGGCAACGAGTGTGTTAAACATTTATCAAATATTTAGTATGGTAGTATTTGTGTGAAGACTTAAGCTGAGTCACTACTGAATGGAGTTTTGGTAATTATCTTTTATATTTAGATTCAACACGGCTTCGAAATTCCCTAAAATTGAGTGATGTAATTGGTAAGGCCTAACAAACCTTTCTGAAAAAACTCACTGCTTTAAATAATGTTGGCGATCACGATATCTATAGTAGTTCTAGTTGTTCTCTCATGGAAAAAGGCTTCATAAAACAGTTATGGCCACAGATTTAATTAAAGGGAGCTAAAGCGAGACATATTCCAAATTATATTCTGATGATGGAATGAGATGCTATAGAAAAATCTTTTTAACTAAAAAATGACCGATTTATAAATAAATTGACATATAAAGTCGGTACCAAATTAGCTTTTTGCCATTTTATTATGTTTAGAACGTTATCAATATATTTTTATTCAGAAATTCAAAGTTTTATATTGAAGGGTGGTCCAACCATAATGCACGATGTTAATTGCGAGTCACACCTTAACGTCAAGTTTTTCGCCCAACTTAATTTTCGCAACTTAATTTTTCGCCCAACTTAATTTTCAACCATGGAGAGGTGTTACATAACCAGTATACCCTATGTATACTGGTATGAACTGGGAGCTCGATTTGATGTGTATCCTATATACATCATCAAGGCTCTCGGAGAGAGAGAGAGATCTTCCTGCATAACCTGCTACTCTATCCATCTAAACCGAACCAACAAAGGCAAAAGTTTATTGTAAAGAATTAATTTTATTCTACTGTTCATTCTTTTAAAACATTTATACAATATTATGACCAAAGTGGTTGATTAACTAGGACGCCTTTAAATTCCGCTTTGATTTGGAGTCACCTGATGTTGGCGGGACTTATCGTGCTTCCCATGTGAGCGTTAGCCCGTAGAGTGAATCGAAGAAGATGAGTAAATAGATCGGGGTGGCCACACGGCGTGAAACACGAAAAGGCCGATTGAGGATCCCTTGTTTCCCACTCGACCACATGAAAGGAAATCTCGCGTATACTATTCACGCAAGACCGTAAAAATGAAGAACTTATTTTGAGCACCGGGATACATAAGCCACCGTGAGCCAAGGTTTAAAGTTAAGAATTATTGTGAAAGAAAAATTCAAATAGATGTTCGGATTTAAAAAAAGAAAAAAAAAAACACTGTGTAAAGTAAAGTAATCATGTATGTAACTAGTGCGTAAGTCTGCCAGATAAATCTACTTTCACACCAGATAAGGAAAAGTTTCCCCTCACGGAACGCCAGAACAAATGGCCATTGACTGCGATTTCTCCGACTTTCTAGCTTCAATTTATAGCGCCCTTGAACATCAGGACACAGAAACTGTCATATGGTTGCTTTGCGGGGCCATGCAATTTTGGATCTGATGGGATATTGTGGTAGTGGCACTTGCAGGATATACATCAAGTATCGGGTCCGCCAACAGAACGACAAATCACCTATATGTGCCGTGAAGTGCACCAGTGATTGGAGTAGTTACAATCGATGAAAAAAATTCATAGGGACATAAGTCGAGCGAACGCCCTGCACACGGAGATGCAAAATTGACCAATTTCGGCGTACCAGTACAGATTACGGCGACGATAACTACAGCAACTGCAACTAGCAGTGATGCTAGGATCAATACGACTTCAAGGAATAAATACACTCGTTCAACTCACCGATCAAACTCATTCAACACTTATCAATCGAAAATATCCTGATCAAGTATGACAAACTTACGAATATAACCGCGTATGATGGAATATTCCACCAGCTTTTCGTTTTTGCTTAAAAATAAATCTTCGATATTTAAATTATTAAACATTCACGAATGTGCTAGATGAAGGGAAATTTATATTTCAATTGCCCAATATCAAAACAGTTTGAGTGCCGCTGTTCGATTGCGCACGGCTAGAACAAAATTCATTTCCTCCGAAAAAAAAACTTGACGGGTTCCCGTTGATGACGAATTGACGAGGGACCCGTGAACAATGGAATCTCCCTCTTTAGCAGAACGACCTTTGGTGGCGACGGAAGCAGAAGACCGAGGATTGATTCAGTTCCCAGCGACAACAACGGCGGTATTAAGGTTGGCGGCGGCAAGCCAGTGTGTGGAATCCATAGACATAGAGAGTACTGGGATCCGCCACCGGTCGTGAGAGCCGAAGCAATTGGCAACCTTCGCTAAAGTTGTGTGAAGTTGAGGTTTGAGGTGATATGCTTTTAATTTAGCACTCTATTCATGGCGAAACACGTTCACATTTAAAAAGTTTTTAATTTTAAAGATCGCGCGTACCTAATCGGAACTTTAATTCACTGTTTTAATTAAAAATTTACGAAATTTCCATCCGCTTTGACACATGAGTTTTCCCGCGTGTTTCGCGCTCTTTTCGATTTTCTTTTGCTTTGACGTTCGAGTTTTCCGTGAGAATCGTTTGTTGTTTGCACTCAATCGTGTGCACGTGAAATGAAATATCGTTGGTGTGCGCGGGAAAAGAAAAACCTGTCTGGAAAAAAAGGGGAAGGAGAAGCAGAGGGAGTCATATAGTTTCGAGAGCGTAAGTTATTTATAACTAATTTATGTGGCAAATTTGCTTCTCACATGGACGAGTATACAGATTCTCGTTGCTCGTCCATTTGTTTATATGTCTTTGGTGGAATCAGAGTCACAAGAAGTTTTAAATCGGTAGCTGGAAAAGGTGCAAAATCACCGGAGGTAGCGACGAAGAATCTTTGATTGACGGCAGAAATACCGGGGGCCCCCCTACGTATGTAGATTCATTAGTAAGTAATTCAATTTCAAGTATTGTTAAAGCAGAAATACATTTTCCCCTAGATTGAAGAGTGATTTTTTGTAGTGAATTCTGTCAAAGTTTCAGATTTGTGCGAATTATTGAGCTTCGGGAAAATTTAGTTTTGGATGGTATTGTTAACCTGGCTCGCGGATAGCGCGGAAAAGTGAGTAATATCGGTTCCAGGTGATCCCCTATAAATTTCGGGCCTCATCATTTTTCCTGCCTCCCAGCTAAGTGGGAATCGCCTTCGAGGATAGGTTGTGTCGGTGGGATTCCTTTAACGGTTGATTTCTGGTGCAGTTTCCATTCGTGCGTTAGAGATTTTCAGTTTAGGTGCGGCGGTGAAATTTCTCCGAGAAACCGTCCGCTTGCTTGGCGGTTAACGTGAGGGTTTAGGGCTGAAGCGAGTGGCGCCCACGCACATCTCTGACGAGCAAAATCGGGGCCCGGAGAACCCACAATCGGAGCGCCTTCGAGGGAAGGGTAACACACCTCATCCCTTACCATTCCGTTGAACACTACTTCTATGTATTCCTCCGTTGTAAACTTTAATTGCGTTATTACTCGTTGTAGTTAAAGAATGGGTAGCAGGACGCTCCCCTATTGGCTCGAATAAGACCGCCTAGCATGCCCTGCCCAAACACTTTAAACACCGTTCTTTCGTGAATTTCAACCTCAATTCCCTTAAAAGGTGCTGAGTAGCCGAACACGTGCGCTCTCGTTCCACGAAAGCTTTTGCTCCCCGCTTCGTCTCGCTTGCTCGGATGGTGAGTATGCAAAACTGGGAAAATTGAGCGAAAGTGCGCTTTTCGCTTAAACTTTCGGCTTTCCCACGATCTTTTGAGGTAAATTAGCGAAACTGGGGATATTGAACAAGAGAGCGTTTACGCCGGAACTTACGGTTTTCCTTTCACGATGTGATAATCGTGTGAGGCGCATTGCGGATTAATCTTTTTTATTTACTTTTCCGCTCGCTTATTTATTTTTATGCTCGATCATTTCACGACATGCTTCGAAAGCAATGGGCGTAGGCGCTTGCTTGATTAATTTCATTGGCGAAGCACAAGTACATAGATAGTGTTTGCTCGCTCGATCTTACTTCAGTGATGAAGCGTAAGTATACACGAGTGTGTTGTATTTTCGCTCGCAACAGAGGTATACAAGTGAGCAGCACGTTAAGCTTGTTGAAGCCTTTTACGAAAATGGGCTTTCAAATCAAAATGCATTTCGTGCACTTCGTGATTTATTCGGTCAGCAGAATCGACCAAATTTGCCCACAATCGGGAGAATTGTGCGCAAATTTCAGCAAACCGGGTCTGGAGGAAATGTGAAATCACCTGTGCTGAATCGTCCAGTTCGTTCTGCGGAAAACGTTGCTGTTGTTCGCAATGGTGTGGCAGAAGAGCCGTCAACGTCGACTTGTCGTCGTGCCCAACAATTGAACATCTCACGAACATCACTGATGCGAATTTCGAATAAAGATTTGAATCAACATGCTTACAAGGTTCAATTGACTCAAGAGTTGGCAATACGCTGAATGGTTGGTTGAACAAATCATCTTCAGAGACGAGGCATACTTTCACCTCAGTGGAATCGTTAACAAGCAGAATGGCGCATTTGGGCAAATAAGAATCCACGAGTGATTGTTGAAAAGCCGATGCATCCACAAAGAGTGACTGTTTGTTGCGGTTTATGGGCTGGTGGCGTCATCGGGCCGTACTTCTTCGAAAATGAGAACGGCCAAGCAGTTAACGTGAACGATGTTCGCTATTGCGAGATGATAACGGACTTCTTGTGGCCAGAAATTGAGGTTATGGACCTGGACGATATGTGGTTCCAACAGGATGGTGCCACTTGCCACACAGCCAACGAAACAATGGCTCTTTCGCGCGAGAAATTCAATGGCCGTGGTATCTCACGTTGTGGCGATGTTAATTGGCCAACACGATCATGTGATTTGACACCGTTGGACTTTTTTCTCTGGGGATATTTAAAAGAACGTGTATGTCAATAAGCCAAGAACAATTCAAGAGGTAAAGGATGAGATAATTCAGCACAATAACGACATTGAACCTCAATTATGTCTCAGAGTCATTGAAAATATGGACTATCGGATAGAAGTATGCCACCGTAGCCGTGGCGAGCATTTGGGCGATATTTTCTTTCACACATAAATGCCATGGAAACTTCTATTATCATAAAAAATATTAACATATTGGTAAGTCTAAAAAGTATTGAGCCTTTTTTGTCATTTTTTGACTGAATATTTCTTTTATTTAAACTGGATTTTATTTAAGTATACATTGTCCATTATTATCTATAACCTTTTGACATTTTTTTGGGTACAGCCATTATTCCATCTGTGTAGAACTTCTGTGGCTTATCGGCGAAAAACTTGGCCAATGAAAAGAAATTCAATTCAAAAAGGGACATTTGAAGTGAATTTCTTTTCATTAAGGAAGTTTTGCAGAGACCGAAACAAATGGTAGTCTGATGGTGCAAGGTTTGGACTGGATGCATCAAAACTTCCCAGCCAAGCTCTGTCATGATGCTTTGCCGGGTCATGAAAAATGTGTGTGGTCTGACATTGTCATGATGGAAGACACATCGCCCGTAATGATTTGCTTCAAAACTGGCTCGATTTTGTTGCGTTTTATTAGCATTTCGCAAATGGAAATTCAGTCGATCAAATTTTTTTGTGTTAATTCATACGGCACCCAAACGTCGAGCTTCTTTGTGTATCCAGCTAAATACCGGAAATACGCCGACTGCCCGCCGTATTGGCTGTGAAAGAATCACACCGGACATGACATACGCCTTGGAGTCCTTAGTACGGAGGATACACAATTGGAGAGTATTTGAGGACTACTCGGTCAGTGATCTTCAATGCAAACTGGTTGAGATCCGTGATGTTGTCTCCCGACCTCTCGACCTTCTCCAATTGGGTGGAACATCGGAAGAATGGACGTCGAGAGGTTTGTTGATATGCTCATGGCGGGTGCTCCGTTTCAGGGAGATTTGCGGGGAAAGAAGAACTGGCAGTTCAAGACGTGGTGAACTCAACTATGAGCATCACCACGGCAGATTGCAGCGCTTTTATGCCCCGTCGAAAACCTCGGCACGGCAAGAACCCAGTGTACTGGTGGTCGACCGAAATCGATGAAAAGCGAAGAGAGTGTCACAAGCTTTGGCATGAGGCTTAACGGGCAAGGAGCTGGTAAAGTACTAGAGAAACTCATCAAGGGAAGACTCGATGTTACGAACGCCTTCAATTCGACTCGAAAACCCCTTTTCAATTTTGATAATATCTGATGCGGCTTTTGAGCGACTCCTGTAGGAACGAAGCTTGCTTTACGACTCGACACAGGACCAACGAAGGATGGAAGTAACATCGGTCTTTGCCCCGGGATCTTTCCTTGGTCCAGACCTGTGGAACCTGTCTTATGACGAGCTACTGAGACTGGAGATGCCAGATGAGCCGCGCTTGATCGGCTATGCGAATGATGTTGCGACTCCTCGCTGGAAGAACCGTTGAACAAGCGCAATTTAGGCTAGGTATGCTAATGCGCCGAGGGAGAGACTGGATGACTGCTTGTGATTTCAGTTTAACACTGAGGAAAACCGAAGTGGTCATCTTGACAAAAAAAGAGAATCCCTAGAGTAAGGATATCAGTATTGGAGACATACTAATCGAATCGAAGCCAGCGGTGAAATACCTGGCAGTACTGATCGACTCGTAGATGAGTTTCTCTGAGCAAATAAGGGTAACGGCTGAGAAGGCTGCATCGGGAGTATCGGCTCCGAGTCGATTTATGGCCAACGTAGGGGATCCAACCTATCAAGAAGAAACCTCTTGATGAGTGCTGTAGGGTCAGTGCTACTGTATGGAGCAAAAATATGGGGCGACGCTCTCAGTAAGGAGGAATTCCCAAAACGCTTGGCACAGTTATAGAGAAGAGGAGCACTGAGGATTGCATCTTCATACCGACAGTCTCCGCTTTGACGGTGATACCTGTTGTCCGCCTTTCTAGAGAGCGCCACGCAATTCACCTAAGTTGAAACGAGGACTTGAGGGAGATAATTGCCCGCAAGAAGACACGGCACTCACTCAACAATTGGCAGTAGCCTTGGGTAAATTGAACGAGGGGAAGGTGGACCGCGCAGCTCATCTCGGATGTAAGGCCGTGGATAATCGAAAGCACGATGAGACTGATTTCTATCTGACCCAGCTTTTGAGCGGGCTTGGGTGTTTTCAGTGTTACCTGCACAAGATTGGCAAGCCACGATCCTCCGCACGACTGTCGAGTTATCCTAGGAGAGGAAGACGATGCCTGCCACAAATTTTTTGCATGCAAAAAATGGGACAGACTGCGACATGACCTCTACAAGGAGGCGGGAGAGTTCATCCAGAATAACATAGCCACGGTCACTCTGCGATGGGGCAGTCCTTACAAATAAAAGAGATGCACAACAGCCGGAGACGTCGGGGCTGGGGGATCACAATTCCTTTTCTTCCCTCTCCTCCCGCTAAAAGAGGGATCTCCCAGCTTGAAGGCGCCTCGCGGCGTAACAAAACGAGACCTGACCGAAGTAATGTGTCACACGGTTCCAGGCTAGGTTGACAGGTTGATAGGGGAAGTGTTTAGTGGGTAGTCCAGTAGCTCGTGAGGATGAGAGTCCCACATTCAGTGCGTCAATGGCATTCACCCCCCAAGCACAAAAAAAGTTAAGCTTCGCATGTTTAGAAATTTTAATTTTTACTTTATTTTAAAATAAAAAAATACGGTCGAAAAAATGAAACGAAAATTTCAATCAATCGCCATATTTTACACAAATTTCAAGTAAAAAGAAACGGGTACGTAAAACGATAACCATATTCATAAATTATAATGAACTTGGAACCGTAAAAAACTTAAGGAGAAACTGATAACCTACTCTCCGATGGAAGTCGATAAAGAGCTGAATACTGTTGGAATCGACTATACGAGGGCGGTCCGATGAGCACTTAGCCTCGCCGCCCGACGGCGCCACTATCACAAGAGAGATTGACTATCGTGTAGTACATTCTCTTAGACTGCTACAGCCTAATCGGACCTGTAGCTTTGTTTTGACCGCGTGTGGAAGCGGGCGTATCCGCGGATTTTAGAAAAAATGGAGAAAGAGCAATATCGGTCAGTGATTCGATGCTTGTTTTTGGAAAGGAAATCGCGCAGCGAAATCAAAGAGCGCTTGGATGCTGTGTACGGTGGCTGTTTCTGCGATGGCGACGTAAAAAATTGGTTTAACGAGTTCCAACATGGTCGCACGTCGGTTTTTGATGAGCGACGCCCAGCTGTCCCGAAAATGGCTACTACGGAGGATAATGTGACAAAAATCTACTAGCTTGTAATGGCAGACCGCCAATTGAAAGTGCGCGAGATAGCTAGGACGGTAGGCATCTCAAAAAACCGTTTAGGTCATAGCCTGCATTAAATTTTGGGGCATGAGAAAGCTGTCGGTACGATGGCTGCCACGTTTGCTCACTCCGGACAACAAAGGCAACCGTGGGACCACTTCAGAGGAGTGTTTGACGCTGTTTAAGCGCAATCCGAAGGAGTTTCTGCGTCGTTTCGTGACCGTCGACGAAACATGGCTTCACTGGTACACACTAGAGACCAAGGAGCAGGCGAAACAGTGGACTCCACCAGGCGAACGTGCTCCAAAGAAGGCGAAGACTGTCCTATCGGCCGGAAAGGTGATTGTCACCGTTTTCTGGGATTCACAACGTGTGATCTGCATCAACTGCCTGGAGAAGAGCAAAATGGTCACAGGGCTCTACTATGCCGAATTATCGGAACGATTCGACGCCGGCTTGCAGAAAAAAGGGCCCCATTTGGCAAAAAAGTGCTCTTCCACCATGACAACGCACCGGCTCCCACCTCCGTCATCACCACGGTCAAATTGGGCTACGAACTGCTACCACATCCACCGTATTCTCCAGATTTGGCCCCGTGCGACTTCTTTTTTTTCCAAACTTGAAAAGGTCACTCGTTGAGCAGAAATTTGAGGTGAATGAGGAGGTCATCGCTGCCACAGAGGCCTACTTTGCAGACCTCGAGGAAATGTATTTTTCAGACGGGTTAAAGAAGTTGGGAGATTATGTTGAGAAATGAATCGCCACTTTTCCAAAATATCAATTTACTCAGATGGCCTTCGATGAATCTATGATTTCTCATCAATTGGCTGATGCTTTTTTGATGTCGACGCTTCTTTTCACAGTCTAATATTTACAGCTTCTATTATTTGGGAAAAATTGATGCTACAGTCGAATGGGGAAAAGCACATGTACTTTGCGTTTTATAAGATATTAACCAGAAAATAATCACAAGTGTATTGAATATCGAATAAAGACTTGAGCACGCTTAGGATAGCATACTAAAATATGTATCGACAATATCCTTGGCTATGTCGAAATACTGATTCTATAAAATTTCTGCGTATTGCGCTTGTATGAAAATGCTAGAAAAAAGCTAAATTACGAGTAGTACAGAATATTCTTTACCATGAATCTTCACACAGCAAAAATATTCTAAGAAAAAAGTCTTAATTACCCAAGGAACACAAAATATAGATATACTCGTAATTACATAAAAGAGCCATTTTCATGCCATCCTATCTCCAGTAATATTCATTCATCAAAAACAGCGCAGATTCTGTCTTATTAAGAATAAATACATAATTATATTTCTAAAGAAGTATCTAAGCTGGTGAAATTACAGGGAACACTTGAATTCTATTAATATTTTCCTATTAAGATGTAGATAAAGAAGGCATAAAAGTATACTAAGAGGTCGTTCAAAAAATATGCATCCCATCATCATCAATAAGTGATTTCGATGTTCTGAATAGGATAGAACGACATCAAGGCCGAATATGGAGGTGATGTGTGCGCGTTAACTGTTTGGGTGCAATGAATATTTGATTAATTTTCAGTTTTCTTGAATAAATATGTACTGAAAAACAAACTACAAGCTTGCTCGACGCTTTTAAAAGTGTTCACAAACATTTTGAATTAAATGAGGGCTGTTACCAGAAATAAACAAAATTATGTATTCTATTCATGGGTCACATCCCTAATTATATTCACAGTAGAGCCAAAGCGAATCATTTAATTTTAATTAATTTCGAACTCGATGACTGTACAATTGGCAATCGTTCAGCATGAATGGTGGTTTACATGTGGTACGAATGAGTGAATAATATTGAAAAATCTGTCTTTTACGGTACTTGCAACAATTATAATCGCAAGGAATTATAGAAAATTTCGAGTGCTCGCGGATCTATAATTAGTATTAATGAAGAACAACATATTAAGCCGAAAGATTTGTTTAATTTTTTGTGGGACGAATCTCCTAACTTTTTGAGGTAATACAAGACCTCATCCAGTTCAAGAACTCACTTAAAGCTTAGTTCTCTTTGACTTCTCGAAACCAAATCCTCAACTTTTGATATAGTAAATTAATGCTTACAAGACCAGAAATGTCAATCCTTTAAGGATTACCCAAACACCACTTTAATTAATTGCTGCTTTGTTGGAAAACCGAGAGGATACTCACCCCAAGCTTTTAAACAAGGAATGTTTGTTCATCTTTCTTCAGGGTAAAATGAAAGGGTAACATGAAAACGGCAAACTTCTGCATGTAAATCTTTCAATTGCGGTCGATCGATTCAAAGGAGAAGGAGTAATAAATTTAATTACAAGCATAACGTTTTGCAGTCACTTCTTTTGTTTATTTGATATCAGCAGGCCAATTCTCTTTTTTCTTGAAAACCTGTCGGTCCTCATACAAAACAGCAAGGCCCGACGGCTTTTCACGAAAAAAATAAAGTTTTGCGAATAACTACGAGTCAACAGTTGAAAGCAAAATCAATGCTTGTACGGACTTAAGATGGACCTAGGTAGGTGGCATAATTGAATCCAATGTTCCATATTGCGTCTGGAAGAAATGCAGGTTGACCGTTTTCATTAGCAAAGGGGAAATGTGTTATTTTTCGGCACTGCAAAATTCTAAGAATTCGAAACAATTGTCTCTGACATACATACGTATTAAGCAAGCACCATATTTTAACGTAATACGCATATTAAGGTCTAACTAATATAAGAACACATTTTTTTCAGAAATTCGATATCATTCATTAAAGTAGGTAAGTGGTAGCACTGTTCGAAGCAGCAAAGCATGCGAACTACAAGCGGCAAAGTAGAGGTACTTTCTTGGGGTGGCACGCGGAAATGTCAACTTATAGAGCTTGCTGTCCACAGTTGAAACGGCGACCCTCTCGGATATAGAATACATCATAATCAATACTACATGGGCTGATAAGCTCTGGAATTTTTGATGAAAGCAGGCGTTTTTTGGGCAGTTATACTTATTCCTCTACATAGTTGTCTTCGAGGGCAATACATTTGTTGTAACGATTTTCCGGCATTCCGATTCCCTTTCTGTAGTACGAAACGTCCAAACCGTTGAAATGCGCCTCGGTATTTGCTATAACTTCCTAATTCAGTCTGAATTTCATTCCCTGGATCCACTTGGATCAGATAATAGTTGCTGAGGGCCAAGTCTGGAGAATACGGTACAATTCGGCTATCGCTTTCAAGGACGTGTGTGACGGTACGTTATCGAGATGATACAGAACTTTTTTCTTCGCCATATGGAGCCATTTATTCTTTAATAAGTAGCTCAGTAGACTGGATAGTTCTCTTGTGGCTAATAATACAAAGCGTTTTTGGTCTTATATTAGGTCGATGAAATTCAATCCCTAGTAAGGTCCATCGGAATGGCGCAGAAGTTTCTTCACCTCAAGAAACTGACTCATTCGCCCAATTTTTCTCTTTGACTTTTTGCAGCTGTGCATCCTGTTGTCTTATCTAATCATCTTCCTCTCCCAACTTCCTATATTTGTACAGACGTAATAGGGGTACCGGTTAATTCGTGAGTTTTTTTTTCTCGAAAATTGAAGCTTTATTGTGAAAAATTGCTTTTAGACGATCGGAAATGGTTTGTTGAGCGACGCCAAGTGATTTTGCAAGTTCTTGCGTTTGGGATGGATCTTGGTCGTGCAATGTCTCCAATTCGTGATCTTCAAACGTTTTTGCCTGTCCGGGCCGTTCATCGTCCTGCAAGTCAAAATTGTCACTTTTAAACCGTGCAAACTACTTCTGGCACGTACGCTCAGCTAGAGCATGCACACCATACACTTCCACCAAAATACGATGACTTTCGGCAGCCTTTTTCTTCAATGAAGAAGTACTCCCGCAAAAACACTTTATTCGGCCCAAAATTCCACATTTTCAGAGTAAAAAAAAGTATTGTTGTTTACGCTTCAGCTAAATGACACATACTGATTCTAAAACTATATGACAGTAGCTTTCCAACACATATTTGGAAAGGTGAATCACTGGAATAAAAATCAAGTTACGCCATCTGTTAGAAAACCGCACGAATTAACCGGTACACCTATTGTCTGAAGTCTAATCTTTGATCAATGCTCTTGATCCTAATATCAGCCCTGGACCGGATGGTTAGCCAAACATATTTGTGAAGTCGTTAGCCTCATCGAAGTTTTTCCTTGTTTCTCCTCTTTATTCTAAGTTTGAGTACTGGTGCTTTCCCAAGCTCTTAGAAAACAGCTAATATTGTGCCTAATTTTAAAAGTGGTGATCCTATGTCAGTTTCCAATTATCGCCCTATATCCTTATTTTCCTGCTTTCCAACGTTACTTGAACGAGTGATTCATAATCGACTATCAAACTCATTAGCCCCTATTATTGGCTTTCTCAAAGGATACTTCACTACCTCTAATTTAATGGAGTTCACAAATAGTATCGCAAGAGCTTTGGATAACCAACTGCAAGTTGATATGGTCTTTAAAGATTTCTCCAAGGCCCTTGACACTGTGAATCACCTTCTTCTTTGTCGTGAACTTGAAGCTTTTGGCATCTCATGTGCTCTTCTATCTTGGATGTCAACTTATCTTTCGTATCGTTCCTGTCGAGTAAGTCTCTCTGGTACACTACGTCTAGTCCTTTTTATTCTTCATTTGGTGTTCCACAAGGTTCAACCTTGGGCAAAGAATAACTTTGCGTTCCATTTTGTTATTGGATTGTATTCAGTCTGCCCAATGGAACAAATAAATAAATATTCCCCTGTGACTACTCTTTCTTTCTGCAGGTAATCGATCGATAATCCCAAAAAAGGAGGCCATTATCTTCCCGGCCGAGCGTTGGACCTTCGTCGGCTTTCCAGCCTCTCTGTAGACTGCCTGTTGGACTCAAGAGTATGGTAACGGACCCGCGTTTCATTTATCGTCACAAAAACGTCGAAAGGGTCTGCTCGATTACGCTGCGGCCGTTTAACCATCAACACGGTACTGCGTTGATGATTCAACGACGATCAGCAAACGCGGTACCCACCATGTCAATAGCTTTTTCATCTTCAAAATATCGTACGAACGGGCGGGGTACATTTCCGTTTCCTTGAGATGCCCATGGCCTCAGCTAAATCGCGCAACTTCACATTACAATCACTCGAAACGATTCGCAGCCTCTTTGCATTGATGATTGTTGCAGGCTGCGCGAGATCAGGCTGCTCTAATGGTCTTACGACTGGCTTGAAATGTAAACAAAAAGCCCAAATAAACCAGCGATTGATGCAGTGGATACTGAAGCAACTTAGTGTCATGACATCGGAAACGCGATTAGAGAGGAGGAAGAAGAAAGGCTACTTTGATCTTCTGAGAAGCATGAGGATACGAGGGGCTTATACACTGGATCTGGAGCATTCAGATACGCTAACACTCTTGGCCACAATGCAAACCTGACTCCGAAGGAGAAACATGATTTTACCTGAGCAAGAGAGCCCATTGCGAAAAGCAGAGCTGAACAAAAGGGCCGGATAGGTTTCGCAAGCAGGAATCTAAAAGCCTGTGACAGGATTGAGGAGTCTGAGCTTCAGAAACTGGCGGAAAAATGGCGATGGTGGGTAGAATAACAATTTTCCTGGACCACAAGTATGCAGCGATGACTGCAGAAAAGCCTACTGCTGTGAGCAGGCGAAAAAAGACGGCAGTAGATGCCTTGAAACAGCATCGTCTAGAGGCTTTGGTAGATCATAGACCCTTGTAGAATATAGAGGCTCTTGTGAAAGTTGTGCACAAAAGGATCGTGGACGAGATGGTTTGACTGAAAGTTTTGGTAGCGCAAATGAAAGAACGTGTTAATTTTAATGAAATTAGTTTCTTTATTCAATATAATCTCCCTCAACTTCAACACACTTATTTCAAAGGCCCTCCCACAATTTCATGCCATCTTCGTAATGATTTTCCGGAAGCTTTGTTCTGTTCCACGGCTAGCTTTTTCTTTCGACGAAAAACGCTTTCCACGAAGAAATTGTTTCAAATTCCTGAAGAGATTGTAGTCGAGGAGAGCCAAATCCGGTGAGTACGGTGGGTGTTTAATCAATTCGTACTTTAATTCTTTCAATTTAGCCGTCGTCAACGAACTTGTGTGACGTCGTGCATTGTCTTGATGAAAAATGATTTTTTTCTTCTGTAGGCCGGGTCTTTTTCCGCGAACATTTTTATCCAACTGGCCCAATCGGTTGCAATAATACTCAGAGTTGATTGTTTTACCCTTTTCAAGATACTCAATCTCTTTTGGATCCCAAAAACTGATGCCATAACCTTTTTGCCGATCGTTCTGACTTGATCTGCTTTGAAGGTGAACAACCAGCTTCAGTCCACTTTAAACATTCTTATTTCAGATTAGGGTCATGGTGGTAAATCCAAGTCTCATCCACAGTTAGAAACGGTGCACAAAATCAGGTTTATTATGCTTAAAACGCTTCAAATTGCGCTTACAAATTTGTTTTCGATTCAGCTTTTGTTGAATTGTTATTGAATGTGGCACCATCTTCCCGAATAACTTTTTCATATGCAATTCTTCGTGTAAAATATAGAGTACACGTTCATCCGACATGCCTATGGTAACAGGAATTTCACGTTTAGTCGTACTTGGATCATAGATTTGCTCAATGATTTCTGGTGTTGTTGCACTTTTTGGACGTCCACTATGTGGTTCATCCTCAACGCTTGTACCACCACGTTTAAACCCTAAAACCCATCGAAACACAGTTGGAAATGAAGGAGCAGATTCTTTTAATACTTTAACCATTTTTATATGAATTTCTGTTGCTGATAAACTTTCAAAAACCAAAAACTTTATCCTTGTTCAATATTCGGGTTTTTCCAATGTTTAAAAATTCAAAAATTCACTGACACGTGAACTTCAAATGGCTTGTAAAAGAAGAATTAACTGACAGATCGAAATAAACTTCATATAGAAGATTAAATATTCATATAGAAGATTAAATATTAAAATGGCGTATAAATGTTGATTCCTGTACTGGTTAAAAGGTGTCGTTTTAAAAATCTTTTGAACCAACCTGTACATGGACGTAAGCCCGGGCAAACCGATGTCTCTGTTTAATGAGACGGGGCGATACAGGGAGGTTCAAATTCTTAGGTGTAATGTCCAGTTCACTCTGGATTAGTGTAAGAGAATGGTCGGGGTGGAGGTGGTCGACAGTGCTAATATCCCAACCATCCTAAAGGAAAAGGCTGCTTTGTGCTCTGAGACTACTGCAGCGGTAGAGACCAGATTTTTCAACGGATGACTGGTGACTTTTAGAGATAAAAAACCAGCGAATGATGATAAATAAGGTGGCAGATGACATCGACTATCCTCGATTCGGTAAAATGGCCTAGGGTTGCTAGCTCGTCTTTCTCCGTCTCAACCAGCGACGTGAGAAAGCCGAGAATAAAATACCGTGGGCGAAAAGAAGTCAAACTGGGCCTGGGGATAGAAAAACTTCTGAAGGCGATGAAAGAGCACATCACTTATCAGCCTAGGTGAAAAGGCTGATGCTGATACGGATAAACCTACAACATAGTAGGGCAGCTTCGACTACACTCTAGTGAAGTAGGTATATGTAAGTGCTCGTGAAGGACTGCAGCGATGGTCTGCTGCCTCGGCGAATGAGGATGGTGGGATTCGGCGAGATTGGCTTGTCTGGCGACGCGTGAATGCGCTGGCAGGCTAGCGTTGCGGTATCTTAAAAAGAAAACCAAAAGGGTACTCACCCTCATCCTCCCCGGGCACCCGCTGGTGATGTGGGTGTATTCCCCTGATGCCTGAAATTTGATGTACGTTACGAGTGCTTGCACCACAATTACTACTTTTTACAACTACTTAAGATGGGAAGGAAAATCAAACTTTTGCACTGTATATAAATTAATTTTCTTAATCAAATATGATGTTGGGACAAGCTGCTTTGGGTCACTACATCAACAAATGGTTCCGTGTAGGGTTTTGATTTTGAGCTTCGCGATCTGTTGTATCTATTGGGGAGGACCGGCGCGATATAATGACAAGTTTCACTTCAATCTAACCAAGACAGCAACAATTGAAATGTAAAAAAATGTTTTATTCGGGGTCGGTGCCGTGCGGCGAAGCCAAGTCCAACAATAATAAATTTACTAAATTAAGCAGTCACGAGATTATCGCGTGGGCACACTCGCTCCGCTATGCACAGTTCAGTCAGCAAGCTTGGGAACACGTATCGCGACTAAAAGTCCAAGTCATCGACCGGGCTCATACATTACTAGTTTCCACTCATCAACTCGAAATCCGTGCTAAATGCTTTTCCAATCCCAACCGAATCTGCATGCCACAATGGTGGTTTTCTCGCACCTAAGCAGATTGCCCTCTTCGCTTGTCCGTCGTCTGCCGTATCGTCACGCCGCTACGGTTGATGAAGACGAGCCTCTTCCTCAGCCACTGTAGGTTACATTTGCAATGCAATCCGTGTAATGTTGGATATATCAGTGTTCTCATGTTAGAATTTTCAACTGCAGATTTGAGTTATTAAGTTACATAAAAAAAATAATATATAGAAAACTTAAATTATAATGAAAATATAAATCTAATGAAGAATTTCAATATAGAGAAAATTTACATTTAATATAAAAAAATAATATAAATTTCTATTTATAATAAGAATTAAAAAAAATTAACTTTGAGTAATTGAATTTTTCAAATCTGCAATTGAAATTTCGGAACAGTGTTATGCCGGTTTTCGGGCAGTTTGCTTAGGTGACTGCTCGATTACTACAATACACCCTTGAAAAGGGTAACTACGACTATTCTATTAACTATTCTGGTTTTCTGGAGAAGAAATCAAGGGTTTATCATTTTACGGTTACAACAAATTTGTCTCACAGGTAGAGAGTAAGAAATGGTTTGCCATACTGGCGTAAAGAACTTTAACGTCTTTCTTAAACTAATTACAGCACCGACGATCTTCCGGAGTAGAAATTCAATTTAGGTAGTCATTATGCCCTAATTAGATATATCTAAACGGGCATTAAGGCCTAATACGGATTCCGCATTAAGCCCTAATGCCGAGCGTAACGCATTATCCCATCTAGAAAGTGATTGGGCTTACCCTAACAGTTTCTGATTTGGGGTGTGAAGGGCTTGCCTAAGCAGTTCCTAATTTAGTGATGGGGATTGCCTAAAAATTTCCTAAACACAAAATCAACACACAAAATATAAAGTATTTACCAATTTTCACGTTTTTTAAGAAAATACACATTTGCGATAAACCTATATATATAAGCTCAACAAGCAGCTTTGGCGTAATTGTAATATACTCGATATTACCAAGAAGTTTTATTTTGTTTCGATTTTATACAACATTTTTTTTTAGGAACTGTTTAGGCAACCCCCATCACTGCCTAAATTAAGAACTGTTTAGGCAGGCCTCATCACCGCCTTAATTAGGAACTGTTTAAGAAAACCCTATTACCGCTTAAATTTGAACTTTATTTGTAAAGTGTATAACTATCGTTTTAGACGAGTATTCGTAAAATTTTCATTTTTGACAAATGTTCGTAAAACTATCGTTTTTTATGAATGTGGAAATCTGTATTGTTTACATTTTTGACAATGAGGATTTCTCTGTTTAGGAATTGTTTCAAAAAACCCCATTAGGACTTCATACGAAAAGCCCTATCAGTGCCTAAAGATGTTGTGTTTAGGAATCGATGAGGCAATGCGGCGTTACGTTCGGCATAAGGACCTAATAGGGTTTTCCTAAACAAATTTAGGCATGCCTGCCTAACTTAGGCATCCCCCATTAGGTCCACATTAGGCATGCCTCGATTTCCATTTTAGGCATGCCTAAACTGATTTGTACTCGGGTTATTGCGACACACGTAAATCACTTCTACCTAAATGGCGCATGAAATGGCGGTACTTTTCGAAGGAGGCCAGGAGAAGTGCGACATCTTTATTAGCAGTAATGATAATTGGCATCACACAATCTGGGGAAGCATGGAGATCAATGACAGAGGGGAATCCTTACTATTCTACATATTGGATACGAATCTGTTAAAAGGAAACAAGAGAGATGCTCCCACCTATCATGGTTCTAATAGTCAGACGTAATACTGAATACTAATTGAGATTGGAAGGTTTTCAATGAACCATCAGTTTCAGATCACACAGAGTTTGATAAGATGCTCGCAACTAATAAAATCAATAAAAATTTTAGGAACTCAGGAAAGACCAATTGGGAATTGTACTCCGATATTGCCAGGAAAACATTCTAAGTAAAGAAACCAAACGATACCCGGGAGGCAGAAGGGCAGGATCACGTTCAAAACAACCGACGAAACAGCAAACCCAATCTGAAGAACATCAAAAAGGCAGCAACCGCCATGGTGGAATGGGAATTTATTGCAATACGATCTACAAAAATTTATCAATATTGCAAAGCGTAACGACCATCGGGAAGCATAATCGGTTTGAAAAGGATCTCAGGAGTGTCAAGTGAAAAAGCGCGTAGATTTTTTATGGCCAAATCGAAAAGTTATCTGATTCTCCAAACCGGAGGAAATTAATTTTAAAAAGTTCGACTCCACCAAACCTGCTGAAAAATGCAAAGGGCTCTTGGAGTAGAAACAGCTAAGAAACATCGGAATGGGTGTCTGCGAAAGAGCTAAGCCCGGTGCGTTTCAAGAGAAAGGTAGACTACGGGTTCGAATTGCTCCGGGGCTCATAAAGAAAAATAAAATGAGGTGGGCTATTAACCTTCCAGCTATTATGCAAAAAGCAATAGGTACTTTTATTCCCCGGTTCATGTTATTTTCATAGGTTGCCTTAGACTAGGCTACGTTATACAGACATCCGAGAATCCCGAATTGTATTTATACCAAATGCTGGGAGTAATAGTCACAAAGTCCCAAAGACTACCGCTGAATTAGACTAATGTCTGGTATGTTGGAAGCTTTGGAAGGAGTATTAGCGGGCTACATGAGGGAAACCATCCACCGTAGGCAAAACGCCTCTCCTATCATGGATTAAACAAGGTGCGTTCGAAATAAACGAGACTTTTGTCATCAAATTTTTTGGTGGCGCCATCTGTGAATGAGCGCGTTGGAAACTTACATTCCTCCCTGACTTCCAGTGAAAGTTTGGTGACATTCGGTTCGGTGGAAGCGAAGTTATTGCGTCCAACGTGACAGTATGTTTGTGTCATCGGCACAAAAATTAGTTTCGAACAAAGAGCTAATATAAAATTTCGTTTCAAAATCGGTAAAACGTTTACCCAAAACATTTGAATTGATGAAAAAAGTGTATGGCGATGATTGTATATCCCGTGCCAGAGTTCATGAGTGGTTTACACATTTCAGAGATGCTCGTGAGGACACACGAGTAACCGACGATTAACATACGACCCGCCCAAAATCAATGATCACCGAAAACTCCATTGAAATTATGCGTGAATTTATCAAAAACGAGCCGAAATCACCGTTAAAATTCACGAAATCGGAGTTGAATACCTCCAAAACATCGATTTATCGCATTTTAACCGATCATTTGAGCTTACGAAAGGTCAGTGCACGTTTTGTTCCGCACAAGTTAACTGATGACCAAAAATTGCTCAGAATTGAACATTCGAAAGGCATCATTAAAGAGGCGAAAAGATGAGAACTTCCTTTACAACATTGTAACTGGTGATGAAAGTGGTGTTTCCAATATGAACCCGAAACCAAGCGTCATAGCGCTGAATGGAAGGCCCCAGACGAGCCACCACCCAAAAAATCGCGTTTGGAGAAGTCAAAAATCAAGTTGATGCTCATTTGTTTTTACGATTCCAAGGGAATTGTCCACAAGGAGTTCGTGCCAACGGACCAAACCGTCAATGCAATTTCCTATCTTGGCGTTTTGAAGCGTTTGTTGCATCGCATTCGTCAAATTCGGCCTGAATACCGCGAAGGAGGAAGCTGGCACTTATTGCATGATAATGCACCATCTCATCGATCCACTCTTGTCACTGATTTTTTGACTAGAAATCGCATTTTGACCATCAATCACTCACCGTACTCGCCTGATATGGCTCCCTGTGACTTATGCCTTTTCGAAAAATTGCATTTGGCCATGAAAGGAAAACTCTTTGCGTCCGTAGGGGGCATCCAAAACGCTTGTACCGACATCCTGAAGGACATTCCGGTCAATGGCCTGAAACAATTTTTCGAAAAGCTTTTGGATCGCGCAAAATAATATATCGAGGCCGGAGAAGACTATTTTGAATAAATAAACTCGAATTTATCAGAACAAAGCTCCTGTCGTTTCTATTTTAGCTCTGTCTCGTTTCTTTTGGAACACACCTTGTCAGAGCAATATAACGTAAAAATTCTCGTCATATAGCTCATCTCAAAATGTGCCGAATCTAAAGTTCATTTCATTTTCCGATATTTATTAATCGAAAATTACAATCAACAACTAGGGTGGAACCGAGCCACACGGAAAATATAAGGAACAAAATTAATTCCCATCCCCCCAGTTTAAGGTTATATTTTGCAATAAAATTGACGATCTATGAATCGAAATTCTTCACTGCTTTTCGTGTTCTCAATTAACTCTTGACACATTATCGCATTTCATTTGCATCAAAGAAATGTGTTACATCCTTCATACATGGTAATTTTCCTGTCCTACTCAATAGACAAATTGTACTCATTCTAAATTACATTTCACTCCCTGTCATAATTTTCCTAACATTACACTCCCACTTTGTTAATAATCACCTGTCAAACTCAATGTTAATTTCGACATTTCATTTCAGCTCTGGTTGATGAAGACACGGAAAGCGTTGCATGAGAACGCTGTAATAATTGGTTTTCACTTATTTTATTTATGGCCTTTCGCAATATCGTACAATATTGAAAAACAAGTGCGAAAGAATCAAACGCTCAATTGAACTTTTGCTCCTATGTAGAATATTTCGATTTGCCATCAAAAAAGTCAAGAGTGTACGCAAATAAGAGTTGAGCATTTTTCGGGGTAACATCCTGAATAAATAAAATTAAATTATGCCGCTGCTTTGTTGTTATTGGTGGGAAGAGAACTTCATCAATATTGCTTTTGTATATTGATGGAAAAAATTCAAACCCGTTGGGACGGCGATGTTTGAAAAACTAATTTTTCAGAGCATAATAATATTTACAATCACTTTACAAAATGCAAACATGCTGACAATCAATATTTTTTCTTGATTGTTATTTTTGTTTGAATAAAAAAAAATCAATTGAATTTTCTTGGCTGATACGAGTATTTATGAAGACATACGAGTTGTATTGAAACGTAAATTTAAATAAATACGAAATCCTCCATATGAAGGTGTGGTAAATTTGGCATCCTTTAACTAATGTTTTCATTTGATCGTGTACATGAATTCGTTTTATTAACAGATGCTGACATTTAGGAGAGACGCTTTTGAGAAAGGGTGGATACCAAAGACATATAAATAAATGGACGAGCAACGAGAATCTGTGTACTCGTCCATGTGAGAAGCAAATTTGCCACATAAATAAGTTATAAATAACTTACACTCTCGAAACTATATGATTCCCTCTGCTTCTCCTTCCCCTCTGTAACCAGTCAGGTTATTCTTTCCTCTCTTCAGAAGAATCACTTCCCCCACTGACACCCGCGCACACCGACAAAATTTCATTTCACGAGCACACGATCGCACCTTCGTTACCATTCGTAAAACAGTTTGAGTATAACCATAGATATAGAGAGTACTGGATCCGCAACCGGTCGTGAGAGCCGAAGCAATTGGCAACCTTCGCTAAAGTTGTGTGAATTTGAGGTTTGAGGTGATATGCTTTTAATTTAGCACTCTATTCACGGCGAAACACGTTCACATTTAAAAAGTTTTTAATTTTAAAGATCGCGTGTACGTAATCGGAACTTTAATTCACTGTTTTAATTGAAAATTTACGAAATTTCCATCCGCTTTGACACATGAGTTTTCCCGCGTGTTTCGCGCTCTTTTCGATTTTCTTTTGCTTTGACGTTCGAGTTTTCCGTGAGAATCGTTTGTTTGTACTCAATCGTGTGCACGTGAAATGAAATTTCGTTGGTGTGCGCGGGTGTCAGTGGGGGAAGCGATTCTTCTGAAGAGAGAAAAGAAAAACCTGTCTGGAAAAAAGGGGAAGGAGAAGCAGAGGGAATCATATAGTTTCGAGAGCGTAAGTTATTTATAACTTATTTATGTGGCAAATTTGCTTCTCACATGGACGAGGACACAGATTCTCGTTGCTCGTCCATTTGTTTATATGTCTTTGAGTATAACACAACAAACGACTCTCACAGAAATCTCGAACGTCAACGCAAAAGAAAAAGAAAGAGGCGCAAAATACGCGGGAAAACTCATGTGTCAAAGCGGATGGAAAATACCAGTACTCCAGTACTCTCTATATCACCATAGATATAGAGAGTACTGGATCCGCAACCGGTCGTGAGAGCCGAAGCAATTAGCAACCTTCGCTAAAGTTGTGTGAAGTTGAGGTTTAAAGTGAGATGTTTTTGTTTTAGCACTCTATTCACATTTAAAAAGCTTTTAATTTTGAAGATCGCGCATAGGAAATCGGAACTTCAATTCACTGCTTTAATTAGAAATTTACGAAATTTCCATCCGCTTTGACACATGAGTTTTCTCGGCGATTTCGCGCTCTTTTCGATTTTCTTTTGCTTTGACGTTCGAGTTTTCCGTGAGAGTCGTTTGTTGTTTGTACTCAAACTGTTTTCCGAATGATAACGAAGGCGCGATCGTGTGCACGTGAAATGAAATTTCGTTGGTGTGTGCGGGTGTCAGTGGGGTAAGCGATTCTTCTGAAGAGAGAAAAGAAAAACCTGTGTGGAAACAAAGGGGAAGGAGAAGCAGAGGGAATCATATAGTTTCGAGAGCGTAAGTTATTTATAACTTATTTATGTGGCAAATTTGCTTCTCACATGGACGAGTACACAGATTCTCGTTGCTCGTCCATTTGTTTATATGTCTTTGGTGGATACTATCGCTTTTGCTAACAAAGATATTATGTACCAATAACATGTGTGGAAACAAGGACGTATATTACAAAATTCTTTCTAAAATTATAACAAGGCTGGCCTGTAACATAGGTTCAACAGACAAGGATCGGACTGGGAACATCTACGAGTAGGGTACTGGACGGGTATGTGAGGAAATGTGAGCGGATTAAATTGAGAAGGTAATAGTCAACGCATAAGGCGAAGGTCCCAGGTTCAAATCTCGTTGGTGAACAACGTGATTTAGTTCAGGGGATCTTTCCGACAGACTACGAGTATTCACTCATTGGTGATATGTACTGATTTAATCAAATCATATCATAGCTGAGCAGACACATGGGAGCATGGTACTGACCAAACCAACCTCCGAAAAAATCAATACGGTCATGAATATGAGATACTCTAACTATCTCTAAGCGAAGTCCCGAGAGGGGCTGTAGTGCTAAAAAGACGAAGAATAGTCCACGTAGTGTAGTGGTAAGAGTGCTCGCTACATACAAGTAAGCCGAACGTGCCTGGTTCGATTCCCGTTTGTGGCAACGAGACCTGCTTCGAGTGATTCTTCGGAGGGACAGTTTTGATACGTGTTGGTTTAAAATCAGAACGTATGACGGCTGGGTTGTTGGACACGCATGGTACTGATCGTATGCCGATACATTCTATCAAGATAATGAGATACTCTAACTATGTATCTATAAGCGAAGGCCCGAAAGGGGCTGTAGTGCTAAAGCAATAAAAAAATTGTGAACGTTTCAAGTTCGAATCGGATTGTGGTAACGATTTAGGTTTAAACACGTTTTATTTTTTTGATTATTTAAAATGAATGGTAGTTATTCACTAATCTAACATTACAGTTATTTTCAAAATTAACACGAGAATAAACTTCATAGGGGCCAAAATTGAATTGGAAACGATAATTCTAAGCAAAGTTGGCGATTTGGGCTATTTATCGGAAAAATGTCAAGCGGTTGATTTCTATGAAACTAGTTTCTAATCTCATTCAAAAAAAAGTTGTTTTCTCTGATGATAAAGCAAAATTAAGAAAAATTATGTGACTAAATATTTACGTTTATTTTTTTATTTGTTTCATAGGAGGCGATCAAATTTAAGAGTATCAACGTTGTATTTAAGATAACTGAGAGTGGAGCTTAAAACAGAACGGATTCAGACGAATAGCTAAAAAGTTAATCAAAAAGGATCCTGAACTCAAGAATTGCAGCCCTAGAAGAGCTGTAAGTAAAAATAAATAATTTTTAATGTAAAGAGCGCTTTATTCAATACTAATATGAAGCAAACAATAAAAATACTAAATCTTAACGGCCCAAATGGCTCTCTAAATTTATACTTTATCAATCAAAACAATAACAAATAATTACATATTGTATAATTCAATTGGAGAAAGGAGAATGAATCAACCATCACTATTCAAAAATTATTTATAATTTCAGGACAACAGTGAACTTTTATCCTACACCGAATATAAGCGTTAAAGCGTATCTCTAAACCTATAGTAATTAAGATAACATATATCCATCCTAAATATTCAAACCTATCCCTATTTCGCATATAAAAAAAACAACACTAAATGCAGCAATAATGAGCTGTAGCTCAAAAACTTACTAACGAAAAACACAAAAACAGAAAATAACCACGAATAATTTAGACGCTGTCATTCAGCACCAATACCTAGATTGCTCCATCTCATCTAGCAAATGAGTATCTCCATTGGAATTTTCGGTCTCGTGAACTCAAATTTGGAGGATATTTTATCTTTTTATCGGTGGCCCGTCTATATATGTGATATATAATAGAGACGCCGTCAGAATCAAAATATATCGATTCATGTCCAAATACACGGATGCTTCTGGCGGAACGAAGGAATAGCGAGGCAAGCCGCTATACACCTGTCTGTAGGGTAGAACGGCTGTGAAATCCAGATGTTTTCATTCACAGTAACGGATCTTGCAATATGATCACGAGGAAATTTCATTATGAAGATATCGACTCTCGTCACTTTAACAGTTTGATAAATTTTGCTATTCGATATATAGTGTTTCCAATCCGTCTTAGGTTTTCTATACAAACCAGTACATGCACGAAAACATTTCTTTTCGAAAACTCTCAATCTTTTCATAATACTAGCGCTTTGGTTGTACCAGATCTAACATCTATATGTCAAAACTAGTCTAATTAGGGGTTTGTGACAGATAACCTTGATTCTGGTGATTTCAACGCTACGGTTGGCAATGAGCTATCTCATCGGGGAACGACTGGAGGATATAGCCTACAGAAAGAAACAAATGACAACGGCCAGTGCCTGATTGACTTTGCATGTAGCAGAAATCTTGTCATACGTTCGACTTGCTTCCCACATCGACGCATTCATAAAATGACCTGGGTATCACCGGATGGCAACACACAAAACCAGATCGATCATACTCTGATCCATTGGGCCTCGAGCATACTTGACGTCCGTACATACCGAGGAGCCAATTGTAACTCAGATCATTACTTGTTGCCAGTACATTTGGCAACAAGAACATATACCAAAAGAGTGGAGCCAATAAATTATATTCCCTATCCACAAAAAAGGTGGCAAGCTGCAGTGCGAAAATTTTAGAGGTATTACACTACTTTGTACGACGTACAAAATATATCCTAAAATCTTAAAAAATAAAATCGGATCATACGCCAACAGTATTATTGGGGAGTATCAAGGTGGTTTTAGAGCAGGTAGATCAACAACAGACCAATTGTTCACAGTCAAGCAGGTACTTCAAAAATGCTGGGAGTTCAACATAGACGTACACCAAATTTTCGTTGACTTCAAGCAACAACACGACAGTATTGATCGTAACGTACTGTACCAAATAATGATTTGCTTTGGCATCCCAGCCAAATTAGTCCGTCTTACCAAAATGACAATGACGTCGAGAACCTCCCAAGTCCGCATCAATAACCAACTCACCGATGCCTTTGACAGATATATCGGACTAAAGCAGGGAGATGGGCTGGCCCCATTGCTATTTAATTTGGCTCTGGAGTACGTCATACGGAAGCTACCTGTCGATACTACTGTATAATAGGTCCTGAAAAAGCCATACGTCTCGGAGACGTCTGATTATCTTTTTCGCATCATAAGGTATGAATGCAAAAATAACAACGATGACGCAAACATCGGCTGAAGGCACGATGTTAACAGCACATCGGGTGCGGTACCAACGACGACAAAAACGTGAAGACGGACGAAAAACGGAGATTAACAGACAGTCTGATCCAGACTGAGTTTCCTGGGGCGTTCGGGCGCAGCAAAAAAATTATGCGAATGCCAGAGCGTCCTATGAAGGAAAAGCGGGAAACTCTGCAGGACGCGCTAGATGTTGGAGCGGTGGAGGAAAATATAAAGAAACTCGAGAATTCGATGGTCACTGCTGTGATCACTACCAAAGCGATTGACGCAAGGGTCGCAAATCCCGAATTAGTAAAGAACCATCCTAAAGTCAACGAGGAGATTACGGCAGCAGAAGAAACGACTGACCAAACAAATAAAGCGACATTGTTTGATTTCATCGCCAACGTCGAAAATGTGGAAAAGAACTGAATTCAAAAACAGAGGCCGATAACCTCTCCCAAGGACGATGGCGGCAAAGTACAATTGCCGCCCAGCGACATGAAGAAGAAAGGCTATTCCGAAAAGCGGGAGTTGTTCTAAAAAGAATACAATCTGCATGCGACTCGCCAAAAATCACCAAAGCAGTAAGAATTGGACTCCTTGAACTAGAGGAACTTCTAGACCGCAAAGGGCACTATCGGATGAGCTGGTTTAAGGGCGGAGAGGGCCAGAAGGCCGAAGAAGAGCAAAAGGCTAAAGAAGCGCTGGGGGTGAAACCTAGAGGGCATGTGCGGACAGCTCCACAATTAAAAATTAATAAAAGAATGGCGTCCAGCCCAATCGAAGGAGATCGGAATAAAAGAAGGAAGGAAGGGGCACTTGATGGGCGCGGAACACCGGCTCAGGGGTTCCAGACAATGCTTACAAAAGGAGCTAAGAAAGCCGCTAAGAAACTCCTTCAAAAAGTTCCAGAAAATAAAGTACGTACGGACGACCAAGAAGAAAAAAGACCCGAAGCAAAGCAAGGGAGAAAGAAGCTCCGACGAAGACCCCGGCAGCAGGCACTGCTCGTAAAACCCCAAGATGGTATATCCTATACGGAGGTGCTGCGGGACATCAGGGGGAACATAAGGCCCGAAGACACCAAGACTGCTATTAAAGCAGTACGACCAAAGCGGGCGGGCCACATACTGGTCGAATTCGGAGCAGAGGCCGAGAATAAGGAAGCATTCTGCGACGCAGTAAAAAAAGCCCTCGGCAAAAGCGCAGCTATATCCTCGCTCGACCCGATGGCAAAGATCGAAATAAGAGACATTGACTGCGTCGCGGATCTGGCCAAGGTAGAACAAGCCATCAAAAGGGAGTTCCCTAGCGTGGGCGGGACCAAGGCAAGGCTGACATCAGAAAACCATAGGGGACAACGCATGGCCATATTTGACCTGACCGAAAAGGACGTCGAATAATTTCTAAATAATGATACAGGATACGGCGAAGAGCAATGCCTCTTCAATGTTTCAAATGCCTTGGCTATGGTCACACCACACAAGTATGCAAAGGACCCGATAGGAGTTCCCTATGCTACAAACGTGGTGAAATGAGACATAAAAGAAAAGAGGGTACGAGGGAGGCACACTGTATTCTTTGCAAGGATGCTGATCCAAGACCTGATGTTGGACACGTCTTGGGATCAGGAAAATGCCGGGTTTACCAGGTAGCCCTGGCCAACGCAAAATTAGAACTTCGATGACCTGCATCCTGCAGCTGAACCTACACCGCAGTTCAACCGCCCAAAATCTGCTTGAGCAGTTTGCGAGGGACATGAAAGCCGACTTCTTGCTGCTGAGTGAGCAACACCATGATAAAAGTTCTGCATTATGGTATCCTGACGAAACTGGTACTGCCGCTATCTGGGTTCGAAATAGTGATTTCCAGGCGGAGAGCTGTCGAGTATCCACTCTTCACACAGCCGGAACAGGAAGAGGCAGAAGGCTCCAGGTCCAGATGGTGTTTCAGCTGAGGTGTTACGCCTTGCCTATCACCATTGTCCTGACTTGCTGCTCAACACATTCAACGCTTGCCTTCGGGACGGAGTTTTCCCGATACGATGGAAGGTGGCGAGGTCCGTGCTGATCAGCACGAAATCCCGAATCGCCGTCTGCATACCGCCCGTTATGCATGCTAGACACGGGTGGGAAAATGCTAGAGAAACTGATCAAGGAAGGACTCACTGACGCGATCCGTGCTGCTGGGGACCTATCTCCTCAACAGTATGACTTTACAGCAGGACGTTCTACCATTGATGCGATTGCAGAGGTGGTCAGGGCGGCCCAAAAGGCAGAGGCATATAGTCGCACCAAACCACGGGTCGTCCTGTTGGTGACACTCGACGTCAGGAACGCCTTCAACTCCGCTAGATGGGTGGATATTCTGGACACGCTGGAAAACCCTTTTCAAGTTCCAGAATATCTAATGGAGCTTTTGAGGGACTACCTAAAGGACCGAAGCCTGTTCTACGGCACGACAAAGAGCCAACGAAGGATGGAAGTTACATCAGGTGTTGCCAAGGGATCTATCCTTGGTCCGGACCTGTGGAACGTGTCTTACGACGGGCTACTTAGACTGGAGATGCCAGATGAGTCGCGCTTGGTCGGCTATGCGGATGATGTTGCGGCTCTGGTCGCTGGAAGCACCGTTGAACAGGCGCAACTTAGGCTAGGTATGCTAATGCGCCGAGTGAGGGACTGGATGACTGCTCGCGGGTTCAGTTTAGCACTGGAGAAAAGCGAAGTGGTCATCTTGACATAAAAGAGAATCCCTAGTGTAAGGATGATCAGTATTGGAGATATACTAATCGAATCGGTGAAGTACCTAGGGCTACTGATCGACTCGAAGATGAGTTTCTCTGAGCAAATCAGGGTAACGGCTGAGAAGGCTGCTTCGGGAGTATCGGCTCTGAGTCGACTTATGGCCAATATAGGGGGACCCAGCCCGTCAAGAAGACGCCTCCTGATGAGTGCTGTAGGGTCAGTGCTACTGTACGGAGCAGAAGTATGGGGCGACGCTCTCAGTAAGGAGGTATATCGAAAACGATTGGCACAGGTACAGAGAAGATGAGCACTGAGGACTGCATCTTCGCATCCAACAGTCTCTGATTCGGTAGTGAGAGTTATTGTAGGCTTTATACCTGTCGCCCTCCTTGCTCGAGAGCGCCGCGCTGTTTACCTGCGCCGAAACGAGGATGCGAGGGAGATGGTTGTCCACGAGGAGAGACAGCGCTCGCTCAATGATTGGCAGCAGTCTTGGGTGAATTGCACGAAGGGAAAGTGGACTGCGCGAACCATCCCGGAGTACTCACCCCGTAAACCGAAGGCCCCTGGTTCGACTCTGATTGGCGGCAACGAGATATAGTTCGAGCCCAGTTAGTTATAACACGGGCGACGGACACACGGCCAAAGCGTGATACTGGCCATATCACCTTGTGGCGTGCCGACACATTCGATCATGATAATAAGATATTCTAACTATCTCTAAGAGAAGGCCCGAAAGGGGCTGTAGTGCTACGATTTCAATTTAATATAAGGATTCTTTGTACAATATGCGCCTAGCTGTTGATATTGAGGTGATATTGATTTATTCAATTACAGTCAACCTCGGTTATAACGCACCGGTTTATAACCAACCCTCGCATATAAAGAACAAACTTAGCAGGCCCCATCTAATTTCCACTATTTTCCTCAGAAATAGTACTGGTTACAATGAACTCGGATATAATGAGCATTCGTTTATAGTGAACGTTATATTCGCACGATTGGGTCATAATTATCGGATATAACGAACTTCTGTGTAATTATTATCGGATATAACGTACTTCTGGGTCATCATTATCGGATATAACGAACTTTTGGTCAAACAATTAGGGGAATACCCACATATCAATAATTTAGCGCTGGTTTATATGCTTGCTTAATTTGGGATTTGCCATTATGCATAGTTGGATTTCAGATTTCGGACGGCTGTCGGTAATTTTCGCAAGCCTGAATGAATCTGGCAGCTCACAGTTGATATCGCCGTTGGTTTAGTGTTATATCTTCGCGATCACCTGTTTTTTTTAACAGTCGGACCAAATACATACTAAGTATGAGTGAAAAGCGAATGGTGTTTTCCCTAAAAGAAAAAGTTAACATAATCCGCGAAATTCAAAGTGAAAAAAAAAAACAAAGCGATGTGTGTCGTGAGAAAAATATAAGCAAGTCGACAATTGCGACAATGTGGAAAAAGAGGGCGAGTTGCTTCTTGCCTTTGAAGGTGTAAATAGTGGGACAAAAAAATGCGTAAATTGTTTCATGATGATGTGGATAAATTACTCCTGAAATGGTTCACACAACAAAGATTGTATAATGTGACAATTAGTGGGGCTGTCTTAAGGGCAAAATCAGAAGAATTTGGTCGAAAAATTAATGACGAATTTGTCTGCAGTGAAGGCTGGATTGATAGGTGGAAGACACGCCATGTTTGTAGCAGCAAAATTGTTGTTGAATCCGGATCCGTAGACACAAATGCTGTGAACAATTGGATAAGCACTGTTTGGCCTACAATTAAAGAGAGGTTTGGCGATGATGACATTTGTAACGCTGACGAAGCCGGTATTTTCTACAAGTTGACTCCGATAAAACTTTGAAATTTAAAGGCGAACAGTGCCAAGGTGGTAAATTGACGAAGGAAAGGGTTACTGTTTTAGTGTGTGCCAACATATCCGGCACGGAAAAACGAAAACTACTCGTTATCGGGAAGTCACAAAGGCCCCGGTATTTTAAAAACATTAAAAAGTTGCCTGTTGTTTATTGTGCTAATAATCGACCTTGGATGACATCCGCAATTATGTACGCGAATGGGACCAAGAGCTGACGCAGAAAAAACGAAAAATCGCACTTTTAGTTGACAACTGTCCTGCGTATCAAAAAATTGTGCAGCTTAATTCCGTAAAGCTGGTGTTTATGCCACCGAACACCAGTTCAAAATTATAACCCACGGATGAGGGTGTCATCCGTTCGTTGTAAAGTCATTATCGAAGCGCACTTTTGTGGAATATTGTTCAAAGCATTGATGCTGGTAGATGCCTTAATGTCACATTACTTGATGCGGTCAATCTTTTGCACAAATCTTGGCACAAAGTACTGAAACAATAAAAAATGCATATAAACATGCAGGTCTATTGGCGGCCAACAGTAACGATGAATTTGATGAGGTTTTGTTACCACTTAATGAATGGCTGTTAAGAACCATTCCAAGCAGCAATACATATGAACAACCTCAAGATTTCCATGTCCCATTAGATTACCTCACTGCAGATGACAGCCTTTTAACCTCGACATTTTAACGGATGAGGAGCTAGTTGCTGATATTCAAGCCATTGAGAATAATGGAAGCTCTGATCGTGAAACTGAGGACGAGTTAACTGAGGGTCCAGTTGCAACAACTACATCAATAGTGCAAAAACTAACAGAAGTTCGTCGATTTTTTTCAGTTTCATGGTGTACCACAAAATATTTCAAATAAATTGATAGAAATTGAAGCTTATACAGACACGCTGAAAATTCAAGAACTTCAAACAAAAATAACAGCCTATTTTAAGTAACGAATTTACGTATTCATGGACATTACATACATACATATTTATTTTGTTCATTAATGAAAATATTATTATTTTGCTTTAAATAAACTTATGGAAAAAATATTCCTTGGTTTTTGGTTTAATATTTGGATATAAAGAACTTCGGTTATAACGAGCCAATTCTCACGGTCCCTAGAGGTTCGTTATAACCGAGGATGACTGTATTTTGTTTCCGCATGCGAATTTTCCTCCTGAAAAGCCGTCGGGTCTTGCTTCTTTGAGTAGACGCGTTTCGACTTCTTTGAATTATCTTCAGTGTCTAGACGGTGTGTGAAGAAAATGACTTTAAAAGGTTGTATTGAGCTGGTAATTTAGCACCTACCTGCTTAACCCATCCTACACCAATATAAATGTATTTCCTTCCGCACTTCCTTTAGATACTGAAGATGACTCAAAGGAGTCGAAACGCGTCTGCTCACTCAAAGAAGTAAGGGCCAACGGCTTTTCGAGAAAAAGATATTGATTTATTAATTTGTTTTCAAAACCTTTCGACTTGTTTAAGCAATTTCACATACTCTAAAGGTTAGGCTAAACACATATTGCGATCCTGCAAAAAGTTTTGTCTAGTGTATGAATACCTTGGCAAACAAATAGATTTTGGAGTAATTTATGTATAACTTTTTGACTGATTGCGAGCGTAGCAATCTAACTTAAGACTTTCACGTGATATTGAGCATACTCAATTTTCGGCAGCATTACAAGAACTATATGGGCCGTCCTATATGGACAATTCAAACTAAGTTTTTGTCACTTTTCACTAGTTTTTCTACAAAAACATTTGAAGACAAATTTATTGCGAAACTCTTCGATTGACAAAACTTATTTCTAGTCGATTTTATAGGCTAGCTTTTGCATTTGTGCTTTACTTATGGAAAGGAAATTCACAGTACTTACCAGTTCCAACATGATGTTCTCCAACAAGGTTGGTATGATCACATCTCTCAAATCAATTAACGCTTTCACTATTCTATTAACTTCACCATCATTGGAAAAATCGACCTCTAAATTAAATTTTTGGGCAGCATAGTAAGAATTTTTCTTTCGACTTTGTCGCTTCTTTTTGCTGCTTGGCTTGGTATGCATAATTGCGCGAAATAACGAGCAAGTGAAAGTGAAATGAAACCTTTAATTTGACTATTTACCACGAACGATCAACTGAAACTACTGTCTTGTCGATAAACTCAATAAAGGATAGAACTCTTGTGGCTTTGTTTCGGCACCATATTGTTTACAAACTGCTAAATTGTGGCTACAATAGTTGATAGTCTTACTTAGAGAGTGACCCATGGAGACGGGCTTAGGCATCAATCTAAAATTTTGAATTATTTTTTACGGAAAACACTTCAAGTTCAGTTCAAACCCGTCGTTTTGGATCTTTCATCTATTTTATATATGAAGGATTCCCTTATAGCTTCCAGTATGAATCGAATGCAAACGAACTGGGGCACGGATCACCACAAATCACGACTTTTGTGGGGTATCTAAAAACTATGCTTTCAAAATCGTAAAACCGATGACCACAGAAAATAGCCACATAGTGGTTGAGGGAAGATTGTTTAGAGTTTCATATGTAAACAATTAACTCGTTCTTAAAACTCATCTCAAAAGGGATAAAGCATTTATCGTTTCTGATCGTTACAATCGGAAATTGTTTATTTATTTGAAACTGACTGTTGCCACTTCACTTGAATCGATGGACGTTATGCAACATTTAATGACAAACACAAATTAAGCGTGAAATGACAATACCTTGAGATTTGTGATACCCCCATGAGATGTTGAACACCTCCGTGTGAGGCTTGAATGCAGTTTTCCATTATTGCATTCTGAAAATGCAATATTCAGATAATTTTAAACGATTTAATGCCACTAATTCGACGTATTAACTACTCCACAGAAAATACATTGATTGTATGTCTCTCAAGGAATTTACTTAAGCAGGGAAAAATTTGAAAGGTAATAAAAAATAAATTAATTTTAGAATTCATTATGCCTGAAGCTTATTTAGAGATTCATCCCGAACTTAAGCCGTGAATGGAAAGGATGTCCTATAATAATACGAAGAATCGAGTAAAAAACGTAAGATCCTTGTCTGTACCTAAAACGGGTTCCATCCTAATGCTTGAGAAAATAGAAGAATGAACAAGAAAATACTTATCGAAGTAAATGATTATGGAGGTTTTAAAGAAGGCATTATTTTTTGGTTTTAAAGCATCTTTGAATTAAATGCTCCAAAGAATGGTAAAAGTAGCAAGAATTCAAATTCCTTTAATTCTCAATATTTTAATGGCGTAAATGTCTAGTAGACTTTAACTCTACAAGCCTAACCATATTCTATACTCTATAAAGCCTAATCATACGTCATATTGACGTGCAAGAATTAATAACTTTTTTCATTGCTAGTATTTTGTTTTTTCAACTTTTAAACTTCCGTTTCCTAAAGTTTTGGGTATTATCATTAAAAATAGCTAATAATTAATGAAAATATTTATTAAATTTATGAGCTATCAGTAATAACAAAAGTCTCTGGAAAAATTGTCAAAAAATGAAAAAGTTTCGTAAAAACAACATAAAATAATAATTCTTCAGTTTTTTCTCATTTGATTTATTAAGTGCTTACATAAAGCTACAAATCAATAATAACACTGTGCGACAATTTCAGGGTCGTTGTCTGGGGGGTCAATGATTCCACTTCAGGGTGAAAGTGCTAGACTAATATAGTAAAACTCCCAAAGGGTTTGACGTTGTCAGTTCAAAATTTATTTTTCTCGCCTTTTAAAGTTTTTACTCATCAGAGGTCTTGGATTTTCATTTCATCAGTTTTAGGGCCATAACTCTTGCAATATTGATTATCACAATCTTCAACAATATTTTAGAAGAGACATCGACATTGGATAGTCTAAAAAGCATTGCGCCTTTTTTGTCACTAGATGGTGTTCGTTGTCATATATCGGGCAATACTAATCAGATTGATTCAAACTGACATGCGTTTGAATGGTTTTATATTTTGTCATTCGTTTCAAAAGTTGCATTCATTAAAAATGAGTGTAATTTCTGAAAAAATTCGTTATACACATACTCAAAAAAGCCTGCGTACATCTCATTAGTACAAACTGAATTATGTTGGAATCGTATGAATCAATAATGTGATCTTGATTTAATCATTTCGATAAAAGAGCCTAAACTGCAATAAATGTATTGAAGCAGGTTTGTTTAAAAAATTCCCAAAATTATCGAACATATAGTAATTTCAATACTTGGAAGTCTGTGAGCAGCCCCAAAAAAGTCTGCGTACACATCACAAAATTTGGGGATTCCCCGAAATGTGCAATGTTGATGCCTTCATTTTTTCATTGTTCTGCGTGACAGTACTTCATTGGAAAATTGTCTGTGTGTTTTGCGTAAATAAAAGACTATTCTTTAATATGGAAGTAAAAAATAAGGAAATCAGTGTTAGTGAGCGTAAAGTCATAGTAAAATTGCGTGAAAACGGGAAAAGTTTTCGTGAAATCGCAAAATTAGTTGGGAGAACCCATTCCTCGGTCCAAAGGGTTGTTGCTTATTACAAAGAAAGCGGTTTGATTATTTCACGGCATCGGTCAAGACATCCTCCCAAACTTACAGCACGTGAACGTAGGAGTATTATTAATGCTGTGAAACAAAATCCCCGATTAACCGCGTTCCAAATTGCGCAGGATATAAGAAAGAAATACAATAAAACAATAAGCGATGAAACAGTGCGCATAATTCTCAGAAAAGGCGGTTACCATGGTCGAGTCGCACGTAAAAAGCCGTTCATATCGGAACGGAATCGCCGAAAGAGAGTGGAATTCGCCTAAAATTATGTAAATATGCGAAAAGAATTTTGGGAAAGCGTTCTTTTTTCGGACGAAAGTAAGTTTTGTATATTTGGGATAAAAGGACGCAAATTAGTATGGAGAAAACGCTCGACAGAATTCAATAAAGAAAATTTGATTCCCACTGTAAAGCATGGTGGCGGCGGTGTGATGGTTTGGGGGTGTATGGCAGCCAGTGGAGTGGGGCAACTCGTTTTCATAGAATCTACAATGGATAAATACGGGTAGCTTAATATTTAAAAAAATAATATTAAGCAAAGTGCCGAGAAATTGCGGCTGGGGAACGCATTTTTCTTTCAGCACGATAATGACCCCAAACATACAGCTGAAATAAATAGGCTTTGGTTGGCCTACAACGTCCCAAAACTCTTAGGTACACCTCCTCAATCACCAGATTTAAACCCAATTGAGCATTTGTGGGATTTACTTGAAAGAAAAATTCGAGAGCATGACATAACTAGCAAAGAGTCATTAAAAAATGTTATTTTGAACGAGTGGAACAAAATAACGGCCGAAGAAACATCAAAACTTGTTCAATCCATGCAAAATAGGCTAAAGGAAGTCATTTATAGGAAAGGCTATGCTACTATATATTAAGGTTCAAAATCTGAAAGCTAATATAGTGGTTTTCAAATAAAATGAATAAATTTTTTCAGGTGTACGCAGACTTTTTTGGATGGATTTTCATGACTTTTTGGAAGAAACTTTTTTATTTTGGTTATTCTAAACAGCGAACGAGTGATTTATGTACCATATAGTTTAATGAATATAATAAAGAAAAGATTTTAAGTTATAAACAAATGGCAAAGGTTTTTATATTGATATATTTGCTACGACCAGCAAGTGTACGCAGACTTTTTTGAGTATGTGTATTTTACAATACGATCACGATGAGAATGCATCCCAGGCTCGTGAAAAAATTTGTGGTGTCTACGTTCAAGATATGTACTTCATCAAAAGCCACAGCCAAGAGATGGTTCACTCGCTTTCGTTCTGGAAATTTCGATGTCAAAGATGCACCTCGCTCAGGTCGATCAAGCACTGAAAAAGTCGATGAAATCTTACAAAAAATTGAAGAAGACCGACACATAAACAGCCATGACATTGCCAAGGAACTGAATATCCATCACCAAACAGTTTTGAGCCATTTGCGTAAGGCTGGATACACAAAGAAGCTCGACGGTTGGGTGCCGCATGAATTAACACAAAAAAATTTGATCGACCGAATTTCCATTTGCGAAATGCTAATAAAACGCAACGATATCGAGCCATTTTTGAAGCAAATCATTACGCGCGATGAAAAATGGGTGAGATACGAGAATGTCGTTTGAAAAATATCATGATCAAAAGAAGGTGAGTCATCACAAACGACTTCAAAGCCAGGATTGACACCAAATAAGGTTATGCTGTGTGTATGGTAGGATTGAAAGGGAAAGGTTTTTCATGAGGTGCTAGAACCTGGCCAAACCCTCAATTCGTCTCTGTACTGTCAGCAACTAACCAGATTGCAACAAGCAATTAAAAAACCGGCCAGAGTTGATCAATAGAAAGGGCGTTGTCTTCCATCATGACAACGCCAGACCATACACATCTTTGATGACCCGGCAAAAATTGATAGAGCTTGGCTGGGAAGTTTTGATAGATCCACCGTATAGTCCAGACCTTGCACCATCAGACTACAATTTGTTTCGGTATCTGCAAAACTTCTTGAATGAAAAGAAATTCACTTCAAAAAGGGACTGTGAAAATCAATTGGCCAAATTTTTCGCCGATGAACCACAGAAGTTCTACACAGATGGAATAATGGATCTACCCAAAAAATGGCAAGAGATCGTAGATAATAATGGACAATATGTACTTAAATAAAATATATTTTAAATAAACAAAAAAGGCTCAATGCTTTTTAGACTTACCAATATTAGAAAAATTGCCTTTTTTCTCCATTTTGTTAAGATTTTCCAACAATAACTTGAATAACTAAAAATTTCTGAGATGAGAAAACGAAAGAATTTTTCTCGAAGGTACGTAGCTATTGTCGTTTTTCGGACAAAAAGTAACTTTTCTGTACCAGAAAATTTATTTTTATAAAGGTGCGTGAAAAGAATTCCGTCGGTAATAAAATGCAACTAAGTACTTTCCCAATCATAAAGCTTATCTATTTTTTTCTTTAAAAGCCGTCGGGCCTTGCTTTGTTGTGTGAGCAGACGCGTTTCGACTACTTCGAGTCATCTTGAGTGTCTCGTCTCGTGAAGATGACTCGAAATAGTCGAAACGCGTTGATGAGCTCCCAATGGTACAAAGAAAGGAATTGTCTCTCCATTGAAAACGCTGGTCATCTTTTGAAAGTGAAATTCAACTTCTCGAATTGCGATTGTCCTCAATTCAAAAACTTCGAGGCTGCCGGAAATTCGCACCCATTAAAAGAAATACGCAGCTCCAAAAAGTACGGTGTACCTGCAGGTGCGAAAAGGAAAGCAGCCGATGACGTGTCGTTCTGTTCGTAAATTGAGGGTGAATTGATCGACAGGATATGTGATATCATTACGAATAAAATATTATTAGGGAACCGTGTGAGTTATGGTTAATGATAATGTATAAATGCTTTGAGTGTAATAGATTTGAATATAATATAATGTCTAAAAAAATGAGCATTTTTTCAGAATATGGACAACCATTTTTTTGAAGTGTCCCCGTTTTGTGTCTCAGCTTTCTGGCAACCCTACTTAAGAGCGATTTGTATAAAAGAAGGATGGTAAGAAGTTTTTTGTTAGTTTCACACTAGGAAGGTGTCTGTGTGATATTATTTCACGTTCTACGAGAAATTGAAAGGAAGCGTTTTTTTTTTAAGTTTAATTAATTGTTTAAAAAATAGATTGACTTTGTTCGAACATACGAGTTACATTTCAATGGGTGCCAAATATTGTGTGTAAAAACTGCTACAATCGTTTGATGGATTGGAGGAGTGGAAGACGAGTCGAAGCCATTTGGCAGTCCAATGATTTGGGCTAATTCTGGTGCCGACCACGATCCAGTGAATTGCTACTCTTGTATGAACAAAACTTCCGCGTTGAGAAAAAGGGGAAGAGCATCATTTAAATACCTGTATGTTTCTGTTCCAAGCGCTCAAACGCCGTTGCCACATTCTTTAAACATTCCAGTACCAAAATTTCCCAGTACTGACTTTTTATCTGAAACGACTGCTCCAACGGTTGCCCAAACAGATGATACCAGTAACGATCCAGCATTTGCACCTGAATTATCATCAAATCAGCTATTGTGGCCAAATTGGAACTATCACAACGTAAGTCACAAGAACTAGCCTCATTTTTGAGAGGAAAAAATCTTTCAGCACCCGGTACAAAAGTCTCAGCGTACAAAAGTCGCCAATCAAAAATTCAATCCTTTTTCCTTGTGACTGATGAGAAAAGCGCAGCTTATTGCAATGATGTTGAAAAATTGATGAACACGATGGAAATAAGTTAGGATGCCAATGATTAGAGATTGTTTATTGACAGTTCAAAATATAGTTTGAAAGCCGTATTGCTGCATAAGACCAACACCAAACCATCTCTTCGTTTCTACTTCTGAAAGTCCATGTCGGATAAAAGTTTTCCGCAGAGTCTCAATGGTTATCGATGTAGTTTTCTCCATGAGAAAACTTTCAGGATACTTTGAATAAGCGTCCACGATGACCGAAAAATGTTTCCACGCGTATGGGCCAGCATAATCGACATGTTTGTGTAGCCATGGGTGACTTGGTTTCGGCCAGGAAAACATGTCGGATTTGACTGGTTGTTTGGCCGCTGCCGCATACCCAAACTGTTTCGCACCAGGGACTCGATCTCCTGATCCACACTCGTATTCGGTTAATATCCGTAACCTCGCTTTGTAGTCGACTTGCTGTGTGTGTTGCGATACCTTTCTTGCTATCAAAGATTGCTAGCAACGGCTTAGGGAAGAAAATGCCCATTTACGCACAGTGTGTGACTCCCATGCTCGCAATAAGGCGACTGGACTAACCACCAAACACCTCCCCTGTCAACTTGAGAACCTACCCTGGAACCGTTTGACAAATTACTTCGGGCCAGGTCTCGTTTTGTTACGTCGTGAGGCGCCTTCAAACTGGGGTATCCCTCTTCTAATGGGAGGGGGGAGGGGAAGAGGAAGTGCCAGAGAAGCGATCCCCCAGCCTCAACACCCCCGGCTGCTGTGAGTCCCTCTTATCTTTTAGGACTGCCCGAACATAATGTGCCACCTGGTTCCATTTGTCAACCGATTCGAGCATCACCTCGACTTTATTATCCGCGGTGAACTCTCTCGTCTCCCCGTAGAGGGCCCTTCGCAGCCTGTCCCGTTTTATGCACGCAAAAAATGCGTGGCAGGCATTGTCTTCGTCTCCTGGGCAATACCGACAATCGGGGGACCGTGACTTACCAATCTTGTGCAGGTAAGACTGAAAACACCCATGCCCGATCAAAAACTGGGCTAGATAGAAATTTTTCGCACCATGCCTTCGATTTAGCTACGGTCTTTCATCCGGGATGAGGCGCGCAGTCCACCTTCCCTTCGTGCAATTCACCCAAGACTGCTGCCAATTGTTGAGTAAGCGCTGTCTCTCTTCGCAGCCAACCGTCTCCCTCGCATCCTCGTTTCGACGCAGATAAATAGAGCGGCGCTCTGTAGCAAGGAGGGCGACAGGTATCACGCCTGCAATGACTTTCGCCGCCGAATTAGAGACTGTCGGATACGAAGATGCAGTCGTCAGCACTCCTCTTCTCTGTACCTGTGCCAGGCGTTTTCGGTACACCTCCTTAATGAGAACGTCGCCCCATACCTCTGCCCCGTACAGTAGCACTGACCCTATATCGGCTCTGAGTCACTTATGGCCAACGAAGGGGGACCCAGCCCATCAAGAAGACGCCTCTTGATGACCTGGGTCCCCCTTCGTTGGCCATAATTGACTCAGAGCCGATACTCCCGAAGCAGCCTTCTCAGCCGTTGCCCTGATTTGCTCAGAGAAATTCATCTTCGAGTCTATCAGTAGCCCCGGGTACTTCACGGCTGGTTTCGATACGATTTGAATGTCTCCAATACAGATCATCCTTACTCCAGGAATTCCGTTAGAAGGATGAAGATAGATCGTTTTGTGAAACTTCTGATTTGCGAATGTTAAAGCGAGACCCTCTTTTTCTATCTGGCTGTAGTTTCGTTGAGTTGATGTTAGAGAATGCGACGCATGTGCAACCGCTTTTTCCATCTGAAAAACGATGTTGAATGACTGCTCCTAATCTAACATTCGAAACATCCGTTGCAACTATTATTTATAATGCTGGATCGTAATGTAGTTCCGATTGAAGGGTTTCCTTGATTTCCTGAAACGCTTCCTGATACCTCGTCGACCATTGCCACTTCTCATTTTGTCTAAGAAGTTCGTCCAAAGGTTGCCGAATAAATTGAAAGTTTCGCACAAATTGTTGATGATAATTGACTATCCCCAAGAATTAAATTTAGTCGAGTCGTGTGGTGCTGGCATTTTTGCGATAGAAGGAATTTTCGATGGGTCTGGTCGACGGCCATCTTTATCCACAATATATCCCAGATTTTTGATGAAACTTTGGTAAAATATGCGCTTTTACATCCGGATTCGGACACCATATTCTTGAATTCGTTGAAAAGCATTGAAAAGGTGTACACCATGCTCCTAAATCGATTTGCTTAACATACAATGATTATGTCATTAGTGTACCGAAAAGCATATTCCAATCCCATTAGCATGCTATCCATAGTAGATTGAAACTGTCCTGGTGACCGTGAAATGTCGATGTTTGACAACGTCGATGTTTTTTCACCGATGTTTTTTTAGCATCGATTTTGGTGACTTTCAACATCGATGTTTTAGAACATCGATGATTCATTGTCGATGTTCTATTTCTAGCCCTTATGTGTTAAAATCGTTTGAATCTTGGTCCCTTCTTCATCGAACCATAAATGCAAATATGCTTTGTGCAAGCCCAATTTACAAAAGTACTTGGAACCTCTGAGACTATACAGAACCTCATCTATTCTGCGGATGGCGTGATTTGAAGCAACGAGTCTGGAATTCACCCCAAACTTGTAATCCTCGCATAGTCTTACCCTACCGTCGGGTTTACATATAACGACTGGCGATCCCCAATCGCTTGATGCAATCAAACAGATGGCTCCTTGCGACTCCAGTGTGGTTAACTCTCCACGCCATCTCTGAGTTGAAGCTTAACTTTACGTTCGGAACACACCCAATCCTTTCTTCGAACATGGATTGGTATTTCTTGAAGATGTCTTCCAGCGAAGTGACTACGTTGATGTTGAGTGGACGGCGACCAGATTTTTTGTGGTTATCTATCTCGTTGAGGTTGATTCCGAGACTACGAGTCCACATGCGTCCGAGCAAAGCGTCATACCCTGCTTCCATTGAATTTCTTTTGTAGGCGACTGAGACGGTGACTTTACCTTGATGACGTGCTCTGAGTAAGCGGTAGGAGACTGAAGTCGGTTGCAGCGATACTTAGTTTTAGATAAGTAGTTTCTAAAAGCAAAGAAAAACCTGTGTCTGAGTCTGCTTCAAATACTTGCGGCTTGTTGTTGACTGTGACCGTAATAATGCATTTATCAGCGTCTGATCCAACCTCGTACAAATTCTCGATGTTTTCAATGCAAGCGATGCCATATTCGTTGTTTAGGTGACGACTTTCTTCTTATTCTTGAAGATGATGAGTTGACAACATGTTGGTCTTCAATTTTCTGAGCCGGGTAGTGGCGCAGACTTTGGTGACATGACCGATTTTTCAACAAGAGGTATAATTCATGGATTCACGATGTGTTCTGCAGTCACGCGATTTATGGTTTGCGCGATCGCAATTGAGACAAAGACCATTGAGACCTAATGACCGATAATCCAGACGGATTCTGGGACTGAGAACGTTAAAGCGAATGACAGCTGGGCTGACGACGATTGTCTTGGGACTTGGAACGATGGCGGCTACGACGATTTCGATTTCGTTTACATCTGCAACTTGATTCAGCGGCTTACTCAGTTGTTGCACCCGATCCGAGATGCTTCCAGTGCTGTGGCTTTCATTAGAAATCCGTCGAAATCCTTGAGGTTGGTGTCTTGTAGGATCCGTTCGCGTATCCAGCTATCCTTCAGGCCTCTGATGAACTGAGCACGAAGAATTATATCAGCTCTGGAGAACTTCTTTTTACAGGTGACATTGGGACAGATAGTGTAGAAATCACAGTCTTTCAACTTCCCTTTCAGAGATGCGACTAAATCCGAGACTGACAAATGTGGCTGCTGAATGACGCTGAGAGAGGACGGTTGAGACTGATGGAGCCAGCGTTTTTTGAAATAACCCTTCAAGGTTTTTAGTTCGATTTCCTTGAAAAGATTATGTGGTCCTAGAAATGCAGCTCGATTGCTATAGTGGTCTTTCGTAATGGATGAATGCAAGAGTTGAGCCTTTTTTAACTATCACTAGAATTTTTAAGATCACAAAATGCTCTATGTACGACGAATTCTTTAAATTTTTGGCGTAAAAGCTTTCAAAAGGTGACACTTGTGTTGCTGGTACGATTTACTGACTTCCAAGAGTAGATGTCAAAACAGATAAGAACCTTTCAAACTGCTCTGAATTCATTGTCTCCGATATGCGATTGCTGACCAATTCTGAGTAGGCACAAAATGAGTAAATTATCTCAGAACTAATGTCAAAAATGCCAACAGGAAAATTGGAACAGAAAGTAACTTTGGAGCGGCTACTCGAGCAGTTGGAACAGATGTGACTTGGAACCATGACGGAACTTGAAAAAGCTGACGAGCTGGGTGCGATGGCGACTGATTAATGTTAATGTCATTCATTTTTTACGTTTTGCAGTTTTTTTTCATCCTCGTTGACAACTTGTTGTAACAAGGGGCCGAATAATATGCTCCACTTGATACAAGCCACACTTAATACTCTTTATTGTGACAATAATGATATGCCATTTACATAGAGGCATGGCCAAAACACACGCGGTTCGGGACCCACTACTCAACCGGCTGAACGAGACATTTCTTCACTATAGTCTAAATCAAACACGTTTGTACTCTACATAATGATATAGTCTAGGTCGAATTTGCTCGCATGCTTCACTGTATGTATGTAGCTTTAGCTCTCATATAATTCAAAAAATAAGCGGTTGTTGGCGGAATATTTGCGAGAATGCGACGGCTTTTCACTTGTGAATATAAATTGGACTCTGGAAGCTAATGAAACCATCATGCTATATAATCCTGGAAATTTTATTGTAAACAAATTACATTAACAAATTTATATATAAATTAGTCAGAGGCTTTATATTTTAATTAGAGTCAGTTATGATTTTTCTTGTTGAATGCGTATTGATGTTGCATTCTAAATCTGAAACAAAATGGTACAGGCTCTGTGTTTTGTTGTTCGTGTTTTCACGAAAAGAAAATTTTGGAAAACTGTCAAACCGACGAATAATACCGGTTCCTTTCCACCTTTTATCATGCGTTATAGTAGGAATAAATTATAGTTTGTAAGAATGAAATAATTGAATCCTAGCCATAATGATTTGTAATTAAATGAAGTAAATAATTAAATTTTGGCAAATAATCTTTCTTTTACTGTCATCTGGTTACACCTAAAATTATTTTCCCTCTTCCCTCTAATAAAGTCATTTGAAATTTAATATCAAACAATCAACACCCTACGCTCCACCATTTCACAAATTCTCCGGCAGTCTGTTATACTTTCCTGTGACTTTCATCACGATTTCATCGATTTTGCAGCACAACGTTTTCCCGTTCGAATATTATCACCAGGAGTAGCAAGTGCCTCGTTTTAATGAAATAAAACTTGCAGAAAGTGGAAAATCTATAAATGCTACTTTCAGCGAAGAAATGCTACATAAATAAGATATCGCGAAGAATGTAGTGAAGTTTATGTTACGACTTTTAACCTTGCCAATGCCATATCATGCGAATGTTAGAGAAGGAGAAATGAGAGGAAATATGATGATGATGCTACAGATGCTACGAGAGAAGGAAACTTAAAGTCGACGATGTAAGTGGAGGACTTGGTGGAAACGCTTTGAATTTGTTTTTGACAACTTTTTTATGTGAAAATCGATTATCTCTGAGCCTGCGGCGTTTTCAGTTTCAAAGGATAATTTCATTTCATATCCAAACCGAAAGACATTATTTCATTTATTCAAGCTAGAGAATATATAACAATATTCAGACTTGTTCTTAGAATTGAAACCTTGTCCTTTGCGCTTTATCCTTTCAATTCAATCAATTTAACGGTTGAGCGCAGGTGAATGTTATCCGAAAGTAATGACATGAAAAGAAAGCCAGCAGATTCCATATCGCCTTTTAGACATTGTCCGTTTGATTTATTCACCATGTCAAAGCATTATCCTTATCACGAAACGTGGAGGCAAAGATAAATGCGGAAATAATTCCCTGAATGAAATTCTTCCGAAATTTTCTCCATTTCGTTGCCAACTAACTTCTAATTCCTTTTCATTGCACGGAAGAACCAAACCGGAATATTTATATATTTCTATGCGAATGTACGTATAGGTACGTAATGGAAGCTACATATACAATGAACAATTCAGTTTGGTCCTTTTTTGTCCTGTGAGCGAGAAAAATGAAGGAAGTTTATAAATCGATTTATAATAGGGATTACATCTTATTGATATACTTGCTTACAGCTGTAGGCAATGTTTACACGCTACTAGTTAATCCTGAACTTCATTGTTTGCTAACGGAAATAAACTCGAAATTGCTGTGGGTGAAAATATAACTGTAGATGGAAAGTAGGGTAGTAAAGGTAGAAAAACCTCTAGTGCGCTCCTTGAATAATTTAAATGTTACATCTTCACAACAAGGATAAGAGTTTGTCTGATTTGAAAGCAAAGCTTTCATATTTTAGGTCAAGGTTTCTGTGTTGTTTGCCTCAAAGAGCTGTCACTTGTCAAACGAACTCAGGATAGAACAAATTCAAAGCAGATAAAAGAGAGAGCTTAAATAAAGATAAAGGATCAAAAACGATAGTTTGATATTATAAAAGGAAGATAATGCTGTCCTTTGTGCAAGTCTGCAAGATAAAGATCAACCAGTCAAGTGACAGTTCAAATGCCCAATTTAATTCTTTAACCTACGCAATATTTGAAATTTTGCAAATTTCCACAACCCTGTTGGTGACAAGCATTTGCTAATAAAAAATAAATTATTTTAAAACTCAGAGTATGGCCAAGTGGAACACGAAATGAAGTCCGTTAATTTTTCGCTTAACACTTTAAGGGCCAGGAATGCCAATTGGCGTCCTAAATGAAAATATTGTTGTGGACTGGTGTCTGAACTGAAAGTAGCTTAATCGATCGGCAACCGGAACTGGCGTCATGTATGGAATAGCTGCATAAATGTTACTACGTCATATACGAAAAAGTTATATAATAATTCCGATATAATTATATCGTTCTATTACATCGATTGTCGTTATCACTCCATAACGTTAGTTTCGGGTAGGAAGCCAATTGTCATGCCTGGCCCACAAAATGTTATTTACGGTAAGGACATGCTTTAAGCTTTTCTTTCCCATGGTAGCCAGATGACTACCAAAGTAAAATCTCAGAAATTCATCCCCTTTTAATGAATTTTTCTAAGAATTTGCAGTAAATAAATTCAACTGAACCCTTATCTTAAAGAATATGCAATTTGCGTGTAGCCAGCCACTTGCTACAGATAGAATCAGTCATTCTAAGTAAGAACTTCAGTGGGGACGGTTATAGCAGTGAACTTGTTTTTGAAAATAGTCATAACAAAAACAATAGTCAAAAAATATTGTTAGCAATTTTTTAATGTAATTCATGGAGAGTATAATTTTTCAGTTTTGCAGATAATAAATACAATGGCACGCCGATACTTAACGGATGAGGAAATCCAGCTCATTTTGAAGGTGATGTCTCTTGCGATAATGAAATTGGCAACGAAATCGACTACGATAATAAACTCAGAAGTGTTCGGACGCAAGTTTCTGATTTGAGGAGGGAAACGAACTTCAAGACGAAGTTGAAAATACGTGTGAGTGGCAATAGAAGGCGAGTGTATTCAAAACACTTAATTATTTTAGAACGTAGTGAATTAGGCACGTCGGAAACATCAATAATGGAAATGGATGCTCACGAGGAACAAAATTTTGCGGCAGGATCCAGAAGATTTTAATGGATAAAGGGAGGGTTTGAAGCGAGCAACTCTAGCTGCATAACAGAACAAAACGCGTTTTTTGAAAGTGAAATGACACCGCTCCCATAAACCAAATTGTTTTTTGGGATCACATCACGAACAAAAACGAAGTTTCTGATTTTCTTGGAATCCTATTGCTGTCGGGAATATCAAGTATTCCTAGCTACAAATTTTACCGGGCCAACGGTACACGCACAAGCTCCATTGCTGACGTTATGTCATGAAATCGATTCCAAGAAATTAAATTGCATCTTCATTTAATAGCAATACTCAAATAAAGACAAGAAATGAGGAACGGTACGACAAGCTGTTCAAGGTACGACCTTTGATCGACATTTTCAGGAACAACCTTTTGACACTGAAGCCTGAAGAACATAATGCTGTGCAAAAGTAAAGGAAGTATCATACAGTATATCAAAAGCCAAAAACAAGGTCAAAAGCGCTTTAGTCGATACTTATTCTTCTTCTTCGTAGCAATAAAGCCCCTCTCGCGCTTCCTGCAAATAGCGCCTCCAACTGTCTCGGTCCATTGACCGCGTCCTCCAATTTCGAAATCCAAACAGCCATTAACTGTCTTCGTCGACCGATTCAGACCAGCGTTTCCTCAGTTTCTCCACTGGTCTCCGGTCTTCAGTTCTCCCTACGAATAACTTTCCGGGTATCCGTTGTTCGCCCATACGATTCATGTGTCCAGCCCATGGCAGCTTCCGCAGTATTATGATCGTTGCGACCAAGCCTCGTCAAAAATTTTATACAGCTCATGGTTGTATCGAATTCTCCATTGGTCTCCGTACAGCTTCGCTCCAATTATTCGCCTAAGGACGCATCGCTTAAAGGCGTTCAATATATTTGCGGATGCTTGGGTTAGGGTCCATGTTTCACACCCATAGAATAACACAGGTCTTAGCACAGATTTATATACTTGGAGCTTTGTTGTTATTTGCGAGCTGTATTCTTCGGCGTATTTTGTCTCTTTTATTACCCGTTTTCGTTTTATTGGCGCTTAAATACACAAATTCGCTAATATTTTCGATACTGTATTCCATACCATACCATGTATTCCATACCATACCATGAATTTCATCAGGAATATCTGGACGTAGGCCATATGGAGAAGGTGACTCCTTACATTGGTGATGAACGACTCGTTTACTACCTTCCACATCATCCAGTCTTAAAGGAAAGCAGCACTACAACAAAAGTTCGAGTGTTTTTGATGGTTCCGCAAAAACACTGTATGGTCCAAGTTTAAATGAAAAACTATACATCGGTCCTAAGCTACAGCAAGACCTAGCACAAATCATGCATAAGTATGTATACACAGCTGATATTGAAAAGATGTTTCGCCAAGTGAATATGGCAAAAGGCTGTAGAGACTATCAAAGAATTCTATGGAGACCTAGAAGATCTGGTCCTATAGAGGAGTATCAGTTAAAAACCATTACCTACGGCACTGCTCCTGCGACATTTCTAGCAGTAAGGACGCTTTTCCAATTGGCCACGGATGAAAGAAGCAATCTTCCACTTGCCTCGCGAATACTGAGGGAAAGTTTTTATATTGACGACATGCTAAGCGGAGCTGATACTCTGAGTGAAGCGAAAATTTTCCAGAAAGACATAAGTGACCTTTTACAAAAGGGTGGGTTCACCTTACGCAAATGGACTAGCAATAATCAACATCCGCTTGAAGGTATTCCCGAAAACTTCAGAGAAGTCGGGCTCCATGAATTCACTAAAGACTCTACTATAAAAACGCTAGGCATACACTGGAATCCAGCTAAGAACGAGTTTCAGTTCAAAATTCCCAACTTTGATGAGACACAAAAAACCACTAAACGGCAGTTGCTTTCCAACATAGCTACATTATACGACCGACTTCAATGGTTGGCACCAGCAATAGTTAGAGCAAAAATGTTGATGCAGAAAGTCTGGCAGTCTGGGGTCGATTGGGATGAAAATCCATCCAATGAGGTTATAGCTGAATGGAAGCAGTTACAAAATCAGCTGCCAATTATAGAATTTATTAGAATTACACGCTGGATTCACTATTCAAGTCAGCATGCAATACAATTGCACGGGTTTTGTGATGCTTCGGAAACCGCCCACGCTGCAGTAGTTTACTGCAAGATAACAGACTCTTCTGGAAAAATTACAACGACCCATTGTGATACACTTGTTAAGCATCTACGCATAAAGCACGACGAAGTATTAAATCAAATAAACGAATTGGCGTACCGATCACCGAGTCGTACGAAAAGAGGTTTGCTAGGAAAAGTGTTAACCACCGTCTTTGGAGTGAACGAGGAAGTTTATAAAGATATCGATACCCTTCAACATAATCAGCAGTCACTAATGCAAGCAACGACACAACAGAATATTTTACTCAGTACTCGAGTAGCGATATTCAGTAACTTCACGTCACAAAAGCTCGGAGAGTTCAGCACCAAATTAAATGAAGTAATCAATTCAGTCAATGAGATGAACAAGTGATATGTCAGAACTGATCAGCAAAAACTCGCACTCCAAGTCATCGCTACTTATCTTACTGCAATTGATTATTTTGACGAATTACAGACAAAGTACACAAAGTTATGTGTAACTCTATATGGCCATTGGTAGCATATTAAATTTTCTAACTCTGGAAGCAATTCAAGAAACACTGCAAAAGGTTCGGATGAAAATTGGTCCATATTACACTTTTTCCCAGAGACCACAAGGACGCACAACACTTGTTCAGTCAGAGGATAATATTTCGATCCATGGATACTTCTATATTCTTGAAAATGACTTCTACGAATTATTGCATATAACGGCTATTCCTCACAAAAGAGATCAAAATCTTTACACAGTACCATTTGTTGGGTCACCAAAGCTTTAACCAAGAGAACTATTTCCAGCTCGAGGAAGATCAGTTTGACTCTTGTAAAATTGAAGAGAATATTTACCTTTGCTCTCCTAAAATAACAAAGGACATGAATACTACACCCAACTGTGTCATTGATGAAATTTACCAAAGACCTAATAAGCCCGCTTGCAAACCTTACCAAGTTACTAACAACGGTACCTCATGGAAGGAACTCATGGCACCCAACAGTTGGCTTTTTTTAACGAGTATCCCGATCACAACATCAATCGTATGCAACGGTGAAAGAGAGGAACTTCTCTTAACTGACATCGGTATTATCGCAATGTCCGAAAATTGCATTGCTCGGGCAAATGGCATAACACTACGAGCTACTATCAATGAAGAAAGGAAAGTAATCGGCTCCTTTGCAAAAGAAGTTTTGCCTGTCAGGTGGAATGCAGTTGAGGCTCATGAAAATAACCATCCTCCCATTGCCAAGACGACTAATCAAATCTTTCGACCCATATTCAAGGATTCGACTCTCACGGCTTCGCATCTGGAAAATTTTAAGCATCAGGCCTTATGGGTAGCCCCCACGGTTATCATTGTGATCATCTTCATCATCATAACTTTCGTTTTAATTAAGAAACGAAGCTCTGATCGTGTGCAATCAGCATCCACGAAACCATCCAATTCACGTGAAGCTACAGCAACATCAAATACATCTCGATTAGATGAAGAACTATCGCTAGCAGAACGATTCCATCATATTATTTCCGGCCCCCCAATATGTTAAATTCTTTAACATTAAATTATTTAACTACATTTGTAATCAATAATTTTCCATTGCTTTAGATCATTCAACTTAAATTCTTTAAGTCATCAATAATTTTTAAGAGCATTCTACTTAAATTTTTTACATCATCAATAATTCTTATTGTTAATTCAAGATCATTCAACTTCATAAATTTCCATTCATGTGCACTTTGGCCATAATTTTCTTTATTGCATATCACGCATAAGCATTTCCACATTTTCTTATATTCAAAAATAATTCACGTGTAGAATTAAGCGACTTACAAACGATATATATTTTAGATGTAAGCAAGTTTTAAATGTATAAAAGTAAATGGCAATAATAATTTCTACCCAGTTCAACAAGAACCACGGTGTATTAATTACGTTCCTCGCTACATTCCCATCCCAATTCTCTAAGGGCTAAAAGACTTTACAACAATTAAGTCTTTTAGCTAACATCCAAACTGCATCTGGTGTGGATGCTCTTTGGATACTTTTCACCAAGTGTGATATTTTGAGGTATTTTTCCTCGATTACGTCATGAGCTTCGTTTTGTTTTCATTGATTTGTGTCCTACTAGTTTTGCTTCGCTGTCGAGTTTCAGGAAGAGATTTTTGGCAGTTGTTAATGCCGTGACAAAATGTTGATGTCGTCCGCATAGGCTACTACTTGGCTCGACTTGTATAGTAATGTGCTTCGTGTATCGACAGGTAGCGTCCTGATGACGTACTTCAGAGCCAAATTGAATAGCAATGGGGCCGGCCCATCTCCCTGCGTTAGTTCGATACTTGTGTCAAAACCATCGGTGAGTTGATGGTTGATGCGGACTTGGGAGGTCGTCGATGTCATTGTCACTTTGGTAAGACGGACTTATTTGGCTGGGATGCCAAAGCAAAGCATTATTTGGTACAGTACGTACGATCAAAACTGTCGTATGCTTGCTTAAAGTCAACGAAAAGTACTGATATGCTTCTATAATTTTCGCACTGTAGCTTATCACATTTTTGTGGATAGGGAATATAATTGATTGGTTCCACTTTTCCGACATATATTTTTATTTGATATTAATCTTCATAAATTTTAAAAGAATATAAAACTAGTCCCAAGCAATTAAAATATGAAAACTGAATGGCCTTAATGGCTCTGTGAATTCATACGTTATCAATGAAACACATTTAATAAAATAATTAACAATAGCAAATTCAAACTAATTAATAATTATTACATATTTTCTGATTCAATTGAAAAAAGGAGAAAAACCAACCAGCACTATTCAAAAATTATTTGTAAATGCAACCCAACAGTGAACTTTTATCCTACACCGAATTGGTTATAACCTAATTCTAATCAAATTTAATCAAAAGCTTTATATTATACTAATACAATGCTAACAAACTATTCCTAACCTTAGCGTTAAACCGTATCTCTAAACCTAATATAATAAACATAACATACCTATCCTAAATATTGAAACCTATCCCTAACATTTAACATAAACAAACAACGTCAAATGTAGCAATGATGAGCTGAAACTTAAAACAAAATAACAAAAAAACACAAACTCAGAAAATAAACACGAATAATTTAGACATTCAGCCACCAATACCTAGATTGCGCCGTCACAGCTCGACCAGCCGCAACGAACCTAGCAAATGAAAATCTCCATCAGAAATGTTGGTCTCGTGAGCTCAAATATCTTCTTATTGGTGGCCCGTTTAGATATGTGATATATAATTGAGACACCGTCAGAATCAAAAACATATCGATCCATGTCCAAATACACGAATGCTTCTGGAGGAATTTCGCAATATACCCGTCTGTAGGGTGGGACGGCTGTGAAATCCAGAGGTTTTCGCTCACATAGCAGATCTCTCGATATGATTCCGAAGAAGTTTCAATATGAAGATATCGACTCTTGTCACTTGAGCAGTTTGATAAATTCTTATTTTCGATATATAATGCTTCCAATCCGTCTCAGGCTTTCTGTACAAAGCAGTACATGCAGGAAGACATTTCCTTTCGAAGACTCTTAACTTTCCCATAGTACTAGCACTCTGGTTCTACCAGATCCGACATCCATATGTCAAAACTGGTCTAACCAGTGTCTTGAGATAATATTGACCTTTTGATCAATGTACGTGGAATGAAAGAGTCTTCGTAGGGCCATGACTACTTTTTGCCCCTTACTGAGCATTATTTTGACATGTTCAGTACAGTACAGATACTGATTAAGATGAACACCGAGGTATCGAACACACGATTTATGTGGAACCCAATCTGAACTACCCTCGCCAGTCATGATGTGGAAATTCTTCCAATTACATTTCAGGTCTCGATTGACCCCCCGCAGCGTTGTCCGAAACAGGATTGTCTCCCACTTCTGCGCATTGATTTTCATTCGCCAATTGTTAGTGTATAGCTGCACATCATTGAAAATTTTTTGGAGATTGCTCTGAACTATTGTCGCTTTTCGGTCTGCCGTATACGAGGTGTACCAATTAAGTAATGAGACTGATTCCATTAAAACCGTATATTGAAAAAATTATTCTACAACTCTGCCGTCTCCTTCAAAGTAGTCCCCTTGGGCAGCTATACAACGATTCCACCGCGTTTTCCATGCTTTGTAACATTTTTGGAACGCTTCGACTGGGATGACCGCGAGTACCCTCGTCACGGCCGCCTGGATGTCCATAATCGACTCAAAATGGGTTCCTTTGACCACCGATTTTGTTCTAGGGAAGAAAAAAAAAGTCACAGGGTGACATATCGGGTGAATTAGGCGGCTTTTGCAACACGGCGATCCCTTTAGAGGCCAAATACTGGGACACGCTGAGGGCGGTGTGGTGTGGTTTTTTGGAACCATCTTCGCGCACAACTTTTTCATTCCAAAATCGTCGGTTAAAATTTGTCTCTGTTTCACGGTTCATACCCAGTTCCGAGCCCAACATTCGAACTGTTAAACGCCGATCTTCACGGATTAGGGCGCGGACACGCTGCGCATTCGCGTCAGTTCGCACCTCGAGTGGTCTCCCGCTCCGTGCTTCGTCTTCCACGCTTTCACGCCCCTCCTTTACCTCTTTATGCCATCGAAATACCTGGGCGCGACTAAGAGCACTACTGCCATGCAATTTTAGCGTACGTTTCCGAGGCTGTTTCGCCAAATCTGGCGCAAAATTTTATCGCGACGCTTTGCTTTTGATTTCGTCACTCAATTTTTGTGACGAGCGCCACCAACACACGTCTACTCAACACGACACAGCAGGCGAACTAAACAAGCTACAGCAATGGTAAATATATCAATGGAGAGGGGAACGATCAATTTCAAGGTCGCAGGTTGACCACAAGCGCGGCAATAAAATCAGTCTCATTACTTAATTGTCACACTACGTAGATGATCAGATCATCAGCAAACTTTATCAATGATTGCGTTGGCGAGATGTTAAAATCAAAGCTGTTCAATAGCTTGCGAATGAATATTGAGAAGAGCAGAGGGGCAGTAACGGTTCCCTGCTGTAGACCATTGAAGACCTTGAAGTCGTGCATTGTTGTCTGATTTCCATCAGTTACAACAAACGATTTCTTGTAGAACATATTGCACATCATGGCGACAAGGTGGCTGGGGAACCTGTCCTGAAGGAGTTTAAAAACTAGTCCATCTAACCACACCGTATCGAAGGCTTTCTCCATATCAATGAGACATGCGCGAACACATTCTTTATCATTTAGTTTCCAACAGATGTCCGAGGTTACTTTCGTTATTACAGGTGTCGTCGAATGCCTGGCACGAAAACCAAATTGGCAATTCGGCATCAACTCATATTTCTCTATGTGGACGTTTAATGCTCTGTTGAGTATCACTTCAAACACCTTGGTGATGTTAGGCAGCAAGCTGATTGGGCGATAGCTTTTAGGGCTCGAAGATTCTTTTCCTTTCTTCAAGATCGGAATTACCTTAGCCTTTTTCCACTCATTTGGGAAATATGAATAGCTCAACATGTTGTTGAACAATATGCAATAATTCCTAATAGCACCCTCAGGCAAATGTCGGAGAACTACATTTGGAATACCATCAGTACCACATGATTTTTTGTTATTTATCCTGTCGAATATGAAACACAAGTCTTCATAGCTGACAAAATAATCAATAAGATTCATGCTCGGTATGAGGTCAGATGTTAATGTTTCATTGAAATGAATTGAACTTTTGCTTCAACGACCTCTGAAAATATTTCATTCCCTCTCTCAGGGTTTGGTAGATGAACCAATTCCAAAAATGTTCCAATAAGGGCAAGTTTATGCAATCCCTCACAAATAATCCTGTTTCTATTTCTATCCGGAGTCGTACTATCAATTTCGCTACCAGCCGTATCGAGAAGATTCATCTCATCACTAGCGACTTCAAGGTTCAATACCTTCATTTGAAATTTCTTACAGAATATGCTATTCACTTTTACGAAAACGCCATGTGGGTCCTGTGGGCTAATATCCCTCGATTTTTCGCCCATTGATTGCTGAACTCACTCCTGAAGTATGAACGGATTAAATTCCGGACATTCTTCAGGTGTAATTTCAACAAAGCCAACAAGGGATGGTTGCAGTCCAAAAATCGCCGATAAATATTGTCGACGCGTGTGAGAAGGCTTTTCAATCTTTTCAACCTGTCAACGGTTGGTGTTTCATATCCTTCCATATTGTTTCGATGTTTAATCTTGGGAACTACTTTCTCAATCGTTTCCAACGTCAGCTTCTCTAACTTCGCCAAATAGAGATCTATTTCATCGTTAGTTAGATTCCTGTCGTTAGGAACCATTGAGCAAGTGTTGCCATCATCAGAAGAGGGACATTGCTTCTGGTACTCCCGATTAAACTTCTTTTGAAACTTACCCCGCTTTTTTTTTTTAATTCAACCGATGATATTCGTGTTGAACTGGAATGAGGAGGAGGTCATCCCTTTGATGATTGATTTTCATCACGATTGCGTTATGGTCACTATCATAAGGAAGCACCTGCAGTTTCCGTTGCGGACTATTAAAGCTGAATTAAAGTCTTGCGTCAGCAATCCAGAGGTCCAAATATGAATTCGTCCTCGGGTATGTTGGGAGCTCCGACCCATATCAATTGCACCTGTATTCAATCTGGTTCTCTGTTATCCACGATTTCAGTAACACACCTCTCAGATTATTGGTGGCGTTCAGCCACGATGTATGCTTGGCGTTCAGGTCGCCAGCAAGAATATAATAACTATGCAACCTGTTCAAGTCGAGTATTTCAAACAAGGAATTGAGCTCCTCCTTGAGGTTGAGAACAGTTCCACCAGTTGCATAGGCAGAGATAACGAAGAGGTTATCCCCACCTGGCAGTGAAATTTTGATAACGGACATTTCAAGAGATTCAAAGCTTTTGAATTCGACTTTTTCAATATTTTGGAAACGATAGGGTCTTCGAACCAATATATCGGCGCCATCACCTATTACCTTATCGTTTTTTACGAATTCAAAATCCTTGAATGTCATGGAGTGCCATGAATTGAGGTGGGTTTCAATGAGAAGCATGATGTCAGGCTTTTGCTTAACAATGAATTCAACGAGCTAATCACACCGATGTATAGTAACAATGGAGTTGACGTTGATCGAGATGAGACGAATCCTATCCATGGGAATGTGACTGGATGACAAATTATTTTGAGGCATTTGAAAGCCCTAAACGCTGAAAGACAAAATTAATTTTCGTATCGTGTTTATCGATTCCCTCCGATAAAGAATTTAGTTGCTGGTAAATTTTGAGAAGCAGCTCATTATTGCCACTTACATTATTTACAGCATTTTCTGCTGGTTCTCTAGCGGCGAGTGCAAATGATACTCCGGGCTTGACGAAGTTCGGAAATAAGACACTGCGCTGTAGTTGTGTTTGCTTTGGGACAAATTTTGCTCTCGCATCTTGATTTCGGGAGCATCCTCGATATGATACCGGGTGACCAAAAACACCGCAGTTAATACAGTACAATTTCTCTTTTGGCTCCGTCTGAGCCAATTTGCACTCACCGGGAGCATGCACGTCCTTGCATTTGACGCATAGAAATGCATGGCGCAGTTGGCAGCCGAATGCCCAAATCGTTGACACCGATAACACTGGTTGACTTCTCTTTTCTGGAGGCGTTCTTACCTCACCTTGGCTTATTTGCTTTTGTTGATTTATTGATTCCGTGGGTCGATTCCTTCGACCATAAGTGCTTATTCCAATAAAAAATTTGCGTTCGACGGACTTATAAAAAATTAATTTAATTTTTTGAAACTGACTTTTGTGAAAAATTAATGATAGGAGCGATTAAAAACACGTCTACACGCAACGAGTGCTAGATGTGGAATCGAGGCTCTTTCGATTATAGAGTTGAAAGGAGTAGCAACATTATTGCCGTTAAATGGTGTACATTTGTAATGATTATTTTTAAATGTCCGTGTAGGACACGGGTGCCGATGGTCTGGCACAAGTGTCAGCGAGCTAAAACAATACCGAGCTCAGCTAACAAGCTTCGCTTAACGACCGCGTACGCGTGCTTGACGACTAGCATTTGCGGGATCATATGAGGCGGATTCTTGTCGAGCCACGAAGCTACACTACGAAATACTTATCACGCGTACTCTACTATACAAGACGCACCGATCAATTTTTATTGTCTTTAGAAAAGTTCTATTAGGTGTCAATTAATCTACTCTACAGTAATTCAATATTGTTTTGCCTCGTTAAAGTTAGCGGACACGGAGGCTTGAGACAAACGCAAACATTACACAAAAAGCAACCGTTACTTTCACCGAAGGAGGTCGTTGCATTTCAAGGGGAATATCAAACCTAAAGATGTTACAGTGGCTGAAGTGAACCACTCATCTCTGCCTAAATGATGGAAACTTGACGGATGCAGTTTACTTTACACTAGTAAAACAACAAACTAAGCAGTTCCGACGGGGTGACCACCTTATCTCTTCAAGAGCAGCCCCGTGCAGACTTAACGTCTAGAACCGATGAGAGGTCGGTTCCGCGTTCGGACGTAAATTGTTAAATCATTACAATGGTACGACCGTAAACCAATACATATGCTGTCATCTTTTGTTGGTGCGGAAGAAGTAAGTGAAGCTGATTGTTTTTCAGCAAAGGACAAAAGGGTGATTACTATAACTCGGCCAAATATAGTATCTACATACAACTTGCACATGGGAGGCGTAGGTCAGAGTGACATGCTCGTCGCTCTTTATCGGACTAATATTGGCACAAAGAAATACTTCATGAAAGTATTTTATTACATCTTAGATGCATCGGTTGTTAATGCATCGTTGTTGTGCGGGAAGCAGTAATATTGAGGTTGTGCAAAAGAAAAATTTTAAAACACTTGTTCAATTTACATCCGAACTTGCGCTTGTATAAATAATGTGAACAAATTTTCCTTTTTCTGTGAACTGTGGCCGGCCGTCTCACAGCCCAACATCATCCATCGGCACAAATAGTCGCAGAAGTCCAAATACAAGCTCAAGAACTTTGCATCCACGAGTGGATATTGTACGCGCACATAATTACCATTTCCCAAAACATTCATTTCGTTACACGAGGTACATTACTACACAAGTTATGCCAAGTAGTAGCCTATGCGGACGACAACAACATTTTGTCACGACCATTAATAACTACCAAGAAACTCTTCCTGAAACTTGACAGTGAAGCAAAACTAGTAGGACTACAAACCAATGAAAATAAAACAAAGCTCATGATGCACTCGAGGAAAAATACCTCAAATACACAAAATATCTCATTTGGCGAATACAGTATCGAAAATGTGAGCAATTTGTGCATTTAGGCGCCAAAATAACGAGAGCCAGAAATGAAAAAGACGACATACGCCACAGAATACAGCTCGCAAATAAAATATTTTTTTTCAGTTTTGACGATCTTGAAGACCAGCTGGATACACAGGAAAACAAAGCTTCAAGTATACAAATCTGTGATAAGACCTGTGCTATGTTATGGTTGTGAAACATGGACCCTAACCCAAGTATCTGCGAACATATTGAACGTCTTCGAGCGACGGGTCGTGTGGCGAATAATCGCAGTGAGGCTGAATGGGTACCAATGGCGGATTCGATACAATCATGAGCTGTATGAAATTTTCGACGAGTCGGAGATCTCAACGATTGCAGGAGGGCGGAAGCTGCAATGGGCTGGACACATGAATCGTATGGATGAACAATGGATACCCAAAAAGGTATTCGTTGGGAGAACTGAAGGCTGGAGACCATTGGGGAAACCGAGAAAACGCTGGTCTGACTCGGTCGATGAAGGCAGCTCATCGCTGCTCGGGTTTCGAAATTGGAGGACGCGGTCAACGGATCGAGACAGTTGGAGTCGCTATTTGCAGGAAGCGAAGCACCGAGAGGGGCTGTAGTGCTACGAAGAAGAAGAAAACATTCAACAAAATAACAGCGTTATTTCAACTGTAAAGACCGGAAAAGCTTCTCGAGGATTACATGTGCCAAATGCAGCAAAGCATTTTGCATCAAAGACTGCTTCTAGGAGTCTCACGTCAACATGTAATACAAAAAACTCGTGGAAAATAACTTATCATTAATCAATATAAAAATGAGTTTAATCTAGAATAAAGTTCTAAAACTGAAAAATGTGTGTTATTATTGACCCATGGTTGCCCTAAAATCCTTACAAAAATAGAAAGTAAAATTTTTGCAAAAATGATCAATACATGGGTAATAATCACTAACTTAAACACAAAGAAAAATTTTTTCTAGGCATTTTTGATAATTTGGGGCCGAAAAGGTTAAAACACTGACCCTGGTATTGTGACAAAATCAGGAATCTTATTAATTTTTAAACAATAGCCCCTATTCACATTATATGAAAAAATGACCATATGTTTGTAGCTTCATTGATTCATCTTAATTGCCTTTGAAAAGCGGGTCCTAAGGTGAATAATGGGAGTGAAAAAAGGAGACCGATGGCGAATGACATACGACGAGTTTTATGAAGTATTTGACGAGCCAAATGTCTCAACAAAAGTGAACTGCGACAGCTACGTGATACGTACGGAAGTTCAATAGGTACATAAAAAGATATTCAGTAGAAAAACTGAGGGACGGAGACCTGCGGGAAAACTGAGGAAAAGCTGGTCCGACGATGTGGACGAAGACAGCGCATCGCTAATCGGTTTCGGAAATTGGTGGACATAGTCAATGGACCGAGAAATTGGATGCGCTGTCTGGAAGAAGCCAAGGCCGGTGAAGAGCTACAGTACTCCAAGGCAACGACGAGATTCATTGATTGGAACAATTGCTACTTCCTTTACTACTATATATAATCAAGTATCAAAATTAATTCGCCTTAGTGTGAATATTATGCTACAATGACAGGTTTCGGCACAATTGATATTCTGTATCGATTGTACCGAAACCGCAACACAGAACGTAAAATGATTGACTGTCTTTTGATATTGTGAAAATAATTAAGATCAATGCGTTTAAAATGTTAATGATACCGGTAACGTATGATGAAAGATCCAGAGCCTTGTATAGAATAATATAAATAAGGTAATAACATAATATTACAAACCAGATTACACAACGTACCTTATAATTTAGTATCTGCAAAGAGAAAAAAAAACAAATAGATTAAACATAAATCAAGTAAATAAGAACAATGTTTTTAACTATTTTTAAGGCGTTTGAGCATCCATTGAATGTCATGTTTCTGTGAAGGAGCCTTGAGTTCAAATTATTGATTCAATCATTATAAATTTTATAAAAACTTACAGCCAGTTTTAAAACATTAAAGCACTCACAAACTCAATGGCCCATATGGCGCGCTATATTTAAACAATACGAGTATTCAATAAAAAAATAATGAAACAATATCAAATTTAATAAAATGAAAATTTTTAGTTATCAATTAATTGGAGAAAACCCCAACCAACTCTATTATAAATTAGATATAATTGAACAAACGCAATAAAAGAGTGTACTTTGAGCTCACAACTAATTTGTAACAACTTATTTCTAATCAATGTTATAAAAAAAACTTGAACTAATCCTGACAGAATAATTTCATAATATTCCTAAGGTACATGTTCAGCTTATCAAATTAAAATTAAATTAACGTAGCAATTATGGGCTGCAACGAAAAAAAACGAAAAACCACAAACGACCACGAATAATTTAGCATTTGCCATTCAGTCACTAAAACCTAGACTGCTCCGCTTCAGCTCGAGTATCTCCAATCAAACCGTTGATTCTCCGAGCTCAAATTTAGAGGATATTCTTATTGGGATGTATATATGGTATATAATTTTTTTTTTAAATACCTCCATTCCCTACCACTCTCTCCATCACTCTTTCTTCGTCGCACAACGCTCGTGCATCTGCATTCACATTACGTCGCTTGGTCCTTTGTACCACCCAGACAATGTTTAACACATCGGTATAAGAGGGCACACAATATAATGTGAACTAGTCCTTTTCTTGAACATCTAGTCCAAAAGAGATAATCAGAGATAATCAAGGCACCATCAGAATCAGAAATATATCGATTCATGTCAAAATACACGAGTGCTTCTGGAAGAATAAGCCAGTGGAGAGACAAGTTTCAATGTATCCGTCTATAAGATGGAACGGCTGCAAAATTCAGGGATTTTCGCTCGCAGTTATAGACTTCGCGATATGATTTTGAACAAGTTTCGAAATGAATGTATCGACGCTCATCACTTTGGCACTTTGATAAAATCTTCTATTCGATACGCGAAGACATTTCCTTTCGGAAACTTGTAGCATTTCCATTGTACTAGCACTCAGATTATACCAAGCCGGACACCCATATGTTACAACTGGTCTAACCTGAGCCTTGTAACAGATAACTTTAACCTTTTGATCAATGTATCTGGAATGGGAAAGTTGTCAAAGGGATACTGACCGAGATAATCACCGAGGTATCGAAAATAGTATTTTTAGCTCGTTCTGAACTACCCACACTCACCATAAGGTCTTCCAATTACGTTGCAGGTCTTGACTGGCCAACCGCAGCGTTGCTCGATACCAAGTTGTTTCGTACTTCTGCACATTGACTTTCATTCACCAGTTGTCGGTGTACGGCTGCAAATCATTAAAGGTTTTTTGAAGATTGCTCTGAGCTATTGTACCTTTTCGGTCTACCGTATAAATGATCAGATCAACAGCAAGCGCCACTAATGATCGGTTACGTCAAAATCGAAGCCACATCTTGCGAATGAATATTGAGAAAACCAGAGGCGCAGTAACTGTACTCTGCTCCAGACCATTCAAGACCTTGAAGTCGCGCATTTCCATCAGCTATAACAACTGATGTCCAGTACAATACTTACACATCATGCCGACAAGGTGTCTGGGGAACCTGTCCTGAAGGAGTTTAAAAATTAGGGCATCTAACCACACCGTGATAATGTAATGGATGTTGGGATTCCGGATAGATAGAGGCATCTGACGAAAAATTTTGCAGAACAAAACTTACTAAGAATGAAATTTAACTTCGGGAAAGAAAAATTAAACCGTTTGCCTTTCTTGCAGGGGTAAGTATCCAAGATTTTAACAAAACGTTGTTTTATTTAAGGCAAACGTTACATTAGAGTATTGTAATATTAATTTTTATAATAATGTAATTTATTATAACAGATATTGGGCAAGGGACTGCTCAGCACAATTTATTGTTTTTCTTGTCATCTGTAAGGATATGCGTCAGGCATTGATGCTAATTCTCATCACGGGTAAGGTTATACCCCTTCATATACTCGTACTTACTAATATGCTGCACAGGATGCTCTGCACTATCATTGACGACATTGAAGTGGGAAACCATCTGCAAGCACTTTTTGATAAATCGTCACTGGGCCAGGTGCTTGGATTCGTCTTTAGTAAGCATTCTGAAAAACTTCGCCGTAGACGGTCCCAAGCCCGTTTGAGAAGGGAGGAGGGAACCCCTTGTTTCCCCAACCCACAGCTTCAATGATTCCTCATCCCAAACCCCTAATTAAATATTGGTAAATGCTCTCGGGGTCGCACATTGGGTTTACTGGTTCCCCAATAATGGGACATTAAATGCCGAGAAATGCTAATAACTGTAAAAGCGTCTACAGCTCTGCTACTAAATCCTACTTACACCTCCTTTGTGGGGGTGAAGGCGAGTCTTCCGCGCCAGATAACGGAATCGATGTAATAACCATGCCGCCGGAATGAAGGGTGGGCGACGGGCTAACTCACCGTCCCTGAAAAACCTTAAAAGGTATCGAAACCTGCAGACGGGGCTCGGAATGGATTAGATTCACGGCAACGACCTCGCAAACGGAAAAAGAACTATGGCATTGGATCCTGGAATGTCAGATCACGCAATTACCCTGGCACTGTTAAGGACTTTTTACAACAGGCCAGTCAATATCAATTAAAAATACTGGCAATCCAGGAAACTAACTAGACCTGTAATGATATTTAAGACATGAGATCGCACACAATATTCAGAAGTGGGGAGCCTACTGGAAAACGAGAATTCGGAGCGGCCTTCATTGTGGATAGAGAGTTCAAACCGCATGTTATTGATTTCAAGGCAATAAGCCAACGATTGTGTGCGATCCGTATAAAAGCGAAATTCTTCAAAATCTGGCTGATCAATGTTCACGCCCCGACCGAAGGAAAAGATCGAAGGAAACGTTCTACAATCACCTGGAAAGACTAGTCCTCTCATTGTATACAAACGACACAAAAATAATTCTCAGTGATTTCAACGCTAAGGTTGGCAATGAGCTATCTCATCGGGGAAAGACTGGAGGGTATAGCCTCCACGATGAAACAAACGACAACGACCAGCGTCTGATTGACTTTGCGATTAGCAGGAATCTAGTCATACGTTCGACTTGCTTCCGACATTCGACGCATTCATAAAATGACCTGGGTATCACCGGATGGCAACACACAAAACCAGATCGATCATGTTCTGATCCAACAACGTTGGGCCTTGAGCATACGTGACGTCCGTACATGCCGATGAGCCAATTGTAACTCAGATCATTACTTGATCAAACTAATCTATCTATGTCGTATGTCAAAGGCATATTTGGCGAAGACCTGCCCGCTACAAAGACTTGACATCGAAAGGCTCTAAACGGCGTCTGTGGCAACAAAATTCACGGAGGCCCTCGACAACCAGCTGGCTCCCATCTTATCAGACACATCGTTAAAGACAAACAACGAGCTCTGGGTGGAAGTGAAAGCGGCTATTAAGACCGTGGCAGAACAGACGATCGGACATCTAGCCCGGCGCAAGAGAAATGATTGGTGCGACGATGAGTGCCAGAATGCGTTAGACATAAAGAATCAGGCGTACGAAGATTATGTAAGTAGGAAAACCTGGACGAAGAGAGAACACAATGAAAATCTCAGAAGAGTAGCGAATAAATAATTAGAATTAAGAAAAGAAAATACCATGACGACCAACGGAGAAGTATAGATGTAAGGTTAGCGAGCAACAATACAAGACAAGCATAAAAGGTAGTGAAAAGCCTTAAACGTGGTTATCAGCCCAAAAGCACGCTCTGTCGTAATGATATTAGGAATATCACCGCTGATAAAACTAAGATTAAGGAAAGATGGGCATCATATTTCATGAACCTCCTTAATCCTCCGCACAGCTCCAGCACACCGGAGTCTATAGATGTTTGCGGAGAGCCTCCATTGGCCCCATCATCAAAGCCCAAAAGAATAATAAAGCGCAGGGCATCGATGATATTCCAGTGGAGCTCTTCAAACACGGTGGTCGTAGTTTTCATATAGCTATTCACAAAGTCATCTAGCACATCTGGCAATAAGAACATATGCCGAAAGAGTGGAACCAATCAATTATATTCTCTATGCACAAAAAAGGTGACAAGCTACAGTGCGAAAATTATAGAGGCATACCGCTACTTTGTACGGCGTACTAAATATTTTCAAAGATCTTCGAAAATAAAATCGGATCATACGCCAACAGTATTATTGGGGAGTATCGAGGTGGTTTTAGAGCAGGTAGATCGATAACAGACCAATTGTTCACGGTCAAGCAGGTATTTGAAAAATGCTGGGAGTTCAACATAGACGTACACCAAATTTTCATTGACTTTAAACAAGCATACAAAAATATTGATCCTACTGTACCAAATAATGCGTACTGTACCAAATAATGCTTTGTTTTGGCATCCCAGCCAAATTAGTCCGTCTTACCAAAACGACAATGACGTCGACGACCTCCCAAGTCCGCATCAATAACCAACTCACAGATGCCTTACACATGAATATCGGAGATGGGCTGGCCCCATTGCTATTCAATTTGGCTCTGGAGTACGTCATAAGAAAGCTACTTGTCGATACACGAGGTACATTTCTATACAAGTCGAGCCAAGTAGTAGCCTATGCAGACGACATCAACATTTTGTTAAGGTCATTGATAACTGCCAAAGAACTCTTCCTGAAACTCGACAGCGAAGTAAAATTAGTAGGACTGCAAATCAATGAAAATAAAACAAAGCTCATGGACGCAGTGGAAGAAAAATAGCTCAAATACACAAAATATCACACTTGGCGAATACAATATCGAAAATGTGGGCGAATTTGTGTATTTTGGCGCCAAAATAACGCAAACGGGTGATGAAGGAGCGAAATATGCCGAAGAATACAGCTCGCAAATAAAATACTTTATTCAGTGTTGACTATCTTGAAGACCAGCTGCATACACAGGAAAACAAAGCTCCAAGTATACAAATCTGTGATAAAACCTGTGTTATGCTATGGGTGTGAAACATGGACCCTAACCCAAGCATCCGCATATATATTGAATGCCTTTGAGCGACGGGTCCTGAGGCGAATAATCGGAGCGAAGTTAGACGGAGACCAATGGTGAATTCGATACAACCATGAGCTGTATGAAATTTTTGACGAACCGGAGGTCTCAACGATTGTAGACTGCGGAAGGGCTGAACACGTAAATCGTATGGACGAACAACCGATACCCGAAAAGGTACTCGCTGGGAGAACTGAAGGCCGGAGACCAGTGGGGAAACCGAGGAAACGCCGGTCTGATTCGGTCGACGATAACAGTTCATCGCTGCTCGGATTTTGAAATAGGAGGACGGGGTCAATGGACCGGAACAGTTGGAGGCAGTATTTGCAGGAAGCGAATGCCTGAGAGGGACTACAGTGCTACGAAGAAGCCTTTTGAAATGCCCGTCACACCAAAAAATTTCAAGGAGTCCTTAGAATCAAAATCGTTTAGTTCCGAGCCCAAGAGGTATCATCAAGATTCACTGTGGCACGCACTGGAAAGTTAGAAGAGAATCCTTTGTTTTGGAAGCGCTAACGATGTCTTTTTTGTCCACTTCATTGACAACTGTTGTCAAAGAGCGGTAAAGCTTTGATGACAGGCACCGGAAATGGCTCAACAATTTTTCAGAGGCAGCGACCCGCTGAGGACCTAGTTTCGTATTTGAATATGATAGCTGAAAGGTTGTAAGATCATTCCTTGACGCCTCAGTAGCTAGGGGCGCAAGAGACCACTGCCGTAAGTAGGCCCTAAGAAGACAGATGCCTAGAGCAAAGAGTTTTGCCTTTTCTGAAACCGGAATTTTCAAAAGTCGACCAAACAACGAAGTTTTAATGGTATACAAAGCAATGACCATCCAGCGAGTTTCGCTGATTGACCAAGATTTCCACTGAGACAAGAGACTGAAAAAACTTGCATTTGGAGCGCCGTCAGATGACTTCTTTAGCTGAGTCCAGTCATTGAAGGTTTTCAATATTGTTGGGATACCTGGTCTCAATTGTGTCATTCTGGGCAACTTTTGCTCGAAAAATATTTTTGTCAGATGCCTCTGGACCGTCTTAATCTGTAACTCTAACATCCACTTTCATAGTCTGTGTGGTCTAGTGGTTAGAGCATGAGCGTATAAGCCGAAGGTCCCAGGTTCAAATCTCGTTGGGAGCAACGTGATTTAGTTCAGGGGATTTTTCGGACAGACTATGAGTATTCACTCAGTGGTGATATGTACTGATTTAATCATATCATATCAAAGCTGAGCGGGCACACGGGAGCATAGTACTGACCAAACCAACTTCCGAAAAAATCAATACGGTCATGAAAATGAGATACTCTAACTATCTCTAAGCGAAGGCCCGACAGGGGCTGTAGTGCTACAAAGAAGAACATCCACTTTCAGGGATCGATGACGTTAATCTTCTAGTGCGATGCGAGACCTTTAGATGTTGTCCGAAAAATTCGCGCAAGGTTTCAAAATTCCAGTTTTAAGGTGTAGCACCGAATGAGAATATGCCCCATGGACGTTTCAGAGCCTGGTGAAATTTTGCGGGTGCCTAAATATCTATTAGGATACTTATAGCTTCAACACTCAAGGATCAATTTTAGTCTAGCACCCAGGACGTTTCTCGATCGAGCACCAAAGTCAAGCAGTATTGTTCGCGAGTACTAAGATATTTGTAATGCAAAGGCAATAGTTTTTGAATGAACGTTTATTTGCACTACATAAAAACACACAATAAATATGTACACAGGAAAATCTTTGCTTAGCAGTTGTGACGCTTCGATGCTTCGCGTGTGTCTCTGTTCTTTCAACTGCTATCTTAACTCGAATGCCTGGCGGTGAACACAATAACTACCTGTCATATGGGATACGCTACACTGCTCCCTCTTGAGTGAAATTCCCACTGTCACGATGGCGCTTTGCAGGCGGATATGCTCTGACCGCCATTTGAGGTTGTGCTATGATCGGTTCCCATGTAATTGATTTTCTTTTTTCGGGTGTAGAAACTATTCGCTTCGTTACGGAGTCTGACGGAGCTTCGGTTTGCTGAGTAGTGGCGACGGTAATGAGGGCTGGCTTCAGTCGTTCGGTGGAGACGTTGACTTGTCAATCTTCGATGTCAATCGTAAACAGTTCATCTGAATCATCTGATCACTTTGTGTGGTCCCGAGTACGGTTGACATAGCGATTTCCTTACAGCGTCAACTCTTAAGACGACGTGTGTACATGAATTTAATTGATGATGTACGAAGGTCGTTCGTGTTTAATTGGAACAGGTCGCAATTCACGCATCTGCTGTTTTAACATGTGTCCAAAAGTGTGCGGATCGAACAGATTGTCACCGCTCACAAAGAATTCTCCAGGAAGTGTTAAGGTTGTTCCGTAAACGAGCTCCCCGCAATTTGCGCCTAGATCTTCCTTGTATGAGCTTCGGAGTCCTAGGAGAACGGTCGGCAGGATGCGAGGCCAGTTGGAATTCTGCTCATGGCACATGATGGCGGCTTCCAATGTGCGATGCCATCGCTCTACCAATCCATTGGATGCTGGGTGATACGGCGATGTTCGAGTACGTTTACATCCCAAGAGTTTGGAAAGTGAAGAAAAAAGCGCGGACTCAAATTGAGTTCCTTGGTCAGTTGTGATTATGTGTGGCGCTCCAAATCTCGATATACAGTTAGTGTAAAATGCACATGCGACTGTTTCAGCTGTTTAGTCGCAAACAGGAACTGCTTCTGGCCAGCGTGTAAATTGGTCGACTATCGTTATGCAGTAGCGATAACCGTTGGCTGTTATCAGTGGTCCTATGATATCAAGGTGCACTTGCTGGAATTGTTTGTCTGGTATCGAAAACTGCTGGATATCGTTTCTTGTACGCCTTCCAATCTTTGACCTTTGACATGGTATACAAGTGTGTGTGTAGGCTCGAATATCTTTCTTTATGTCAGGCCAAAAAACTTTCTTCGTGCAGCTCGAATCGTCGTGTGGGCTCCAGGGTGCGAGCATCTATGGAAGATGTTCATAACGCGATTACGTAGAGTTGATGGTACGTATGGCCGAATATTGTTCGTCGAAGTATCACAATATAAACTTCCATATTCCTCTATAGGTAGTGGATGCAGCTTAAGTGATGAATTGTTTCCAGAGAGAAATGATTGAAGTGCAGTGTCGTTACGTTGTTCATCTATCAGCTCGTCGGTGGTCAATGAAGATGGCAGGTTGATCGCTTCGATTCTTGATAGCGTATCTGCTACAATATTTTCCTCTCCATTAACGTGGACGATTCGGGTACAAAATTCCGATATTAAACTTAAGTGCCTAATTTTTCTCGGCGAAGATTTTTCTGTTTTTTGACTGAACGCATATTATAACGGTTTGTGGTCCGTTTTGATAACAAACTGGGTGCCTTCGAGCCAGTGTCGAAAGTATTTTAAACTGCTGGAAATAGCCAACAGCTCTTGGTCGTAAACGCTTTACTTTGATTCAACGTGATTCAGTTTTCGATGAAAGTAAGCTAATGGTAGCCAATTGCCATTTACTTTTTGCTCTAATACTGATCCGGTTGCAACATCAGATGCGTCGGTGACAAGTGTAATGGCATCGATGGAAAAAAATGTACTAGCAATGTCTCCTTCGCAAGGCGTTCTTTACAATCGTTAAAGGCTTTTATGGTTTCGGGTGCCATGTTTATTTATTTTGTGTCCCAGGTACTCAATTTCTTCGACGCCAAAGACACATTTTGCAACGTTGATTACCACTCCGTAAGTTTTTAATCGTTCAAATACGATACGAAGATGGCCCATATGTTTCTCGATTGAGTCAGATGATACAAGAATGTCATCTAGATAGCAGACACAAAAGTCCAATCCCCGCAACACTTCGTCAACAAACTGTTGAAAGGTTTGGGCGGCATTCCGGAGGCCAAAGGTCATTACCGTAAATTCAAAAGGCCAAACGTGTTGTCACTGCCGTCTTTGGGACATCCTCATCCGCAACTGGAATCTGATAGTATGCTCGAAGCAAGTCTATTTTAGAAAATATACATTCGCCTGTGAGATCTGATGTAATGTCCTGAATGTGTCGCATGGGATAGCGATCGGGTATGGTAATCGCGTTTAGTTTACGGGAATCTCCTCATGGGCGCCAGGAACCTTCCTTCTTGGGCACAAGATGCAAAGGGCTAGCCCATGGGCTGTTCGATGGGCGGCAGGAATTCTTATCTATCATGTACTGGAACTCTGTTTTAGCTATTTTTAGCTTGTCTGGTGGAGTGCTGTGTAGTGTTCGCTAGAGCAGGATTCGTTACTTCTGGGAATGATTTCAGTAATGCGTGGAACTGCGATTCTTCGATCAATGTAGAGATAGATCTTGTGGGTAGAGTTGATACGGTTCCTGCTATTGAAAGTTTCGTTTTCGAGTCTACAAGACGCCGGTTTGTAATATCAACAGAGAGGCCGTGTTCTTTTAGGAAATCAGCACCTATAATTGGCTGTGCAACGTCTGCTATTATGTATGGCCACGTAACTTGTCGACGTAAATTGAGATTTAAGTAAGCAACTTTTCACCAGAAGTGTCGATCGGAGATTTATTGGCCGCGTAAAGCTTAAATTCTGTTTTTGTGTTATTTTTAAGCGATGGAAGTCGAGGTATGACTAACACGTCTGCACCTGTGTCGATTAGAAACTTAAGTTGTGTTAGTTTGTCAGTGACAAAAAGACGGTTTGTTGCGGAGTGACTGCGAGCCGTCTCAACACGCAGGGCTCCTAGGCGTTTTCCGACATCGATGGGGCCTGAAAGTTACATGGTTCGGTACAATGACGAGCGGCTATTCCGAATTTTCGATGATAGAAGCAGATTTTTCTTTCGTTTTCTCGATTGTGAGAACGGTTACGACTTCTGAAATGTCGTGGTGATGTGAAGCGTCGAGCAGGTGGTATTCGTAATTGTTGGATTGATGCTTTTAATTCTGCGATCTGTGTAACTAAATCTTCAGTATTGGTCAAAATTCCTTTTGATATTTGACAATCTGAGACTTCACAAATTTCGTTAGGCCTTTTGACATCTAGAATTTTGTCAGCCATTTCTGCGAGGCGGGTGAGATCCGTTGTTTCCGCGATGGCGAGAATCGATTGTACATCCGTGGGCAGCCGTTGTAGCCAAAGTGATTTCAAAAATGATTCACTTACCTTGCTTTTTGCAGCCAAACTCATGCACCGCAGCAATTGTGACGGCTTGCTGTCACCTAGTTCCATGCCGGTGAGAAGAGTTCGAACTTGAGCCTCTTCGGACGGCGCGTAAACCTTGATCAATCTTGTTTTCAGCGCTTCATATTTGCCCATTTCCGGCGGTTTCTCCACGATGTCCACTATAGCGTCCAAGCGGGTACAATCAAGTTCGCTGACGATCTTGTCAAACATGGCGGCGTCTGAGCTTATTCTGCACCCTCGCAATTGCGCCTCAACGCGGGCGAACCATAGCGTTGGTCGAGTTGTCCAAAATGGTGGTACGCGAACATTTGCGATGTCGTTGTTGCTAACTGGTGGCGCCTGCATGATTCTGGTGTCGGTTGCGGCTCCTGTGGTGGGCTCGGTTCCAGTAAAAGTTTCGGCTTTAATTTTCTGCCTCTGGCTTTTTGGTTGTATCACGTGCAGGTTCTCCTTTAGCAGACATCACGTCGGGTGGTCACCAACGGAATGCAAAAGCAATAGTTTTTGTAATAACGTTTATTTGCACTACAAAAAAACACAATATATATACACAGGAAAATCTTTGCTTCGCTCAACTGCTCTCTTAACTCGAACTCTCTCAACTGCTATCTCAACTCGAATGCCTGGCGGTGAACACAATAACTATCTGTCATATGGGATACGCTACAATCTTGTGTGAGATATCTCTTATCACGGTTTCATACAGCACCCTTGTAAGTTTAAATGTTCGACCCCCACGTAAGTAAATGAGTTTTCGTTTTTTTTCAATAAACAGCCTGTTTCACTAATCTAAATCTTGATCGGGACACATGTAAACCACGTCATCTTTCTGCGTATTTTTGAAACGTATTCAGTCTAATAAGTTGCAATACCTAGTAAGTTACACTAATGCTTTATTGGAAAAATTCATAAGGATAAAAATATAAAAAACGTACTTGAGATTAAATTACTCTCCCAAGAAATTTGCTTTTTATTCAAAGAAAAAATTATATTCAAATGTTTTGAGTCTTCTCAGTAGGTTTCACGAAACCGAGGCAGTTTAGTGAGCGAATAATTCTCATCAATGCCTTTTTGCTGAAGAAAGATTCTTCCATCATTCCACACAATCGGTCACAATTTTATACATAATTCATAATATAAATCATGAAACTAATTAAAAAATAATACCATAAAAGCATACCAAAAAACAGAAGCGAAGGTATTCAGAGTTCTCATACCACGAAGGAATTATTCATGCACTTTGTCCTGTTCAGTATATATTTCACTGTCAGATTAACATGACTGTAGGAGGGTTTGAATTGTTCGTGGTGATGTCGGTGGTAGACAAGGGATAACACCGAATGTGGAGAATGGATATCAATCATCGCAACAAACTCCCACTAGAAACATTTTTCTTGCTTTTACCAGGTGCCTTAATCAGTCCGAACGGTGAACATATGTATTATGTCCACATTTCCGATTTGTTAATGGACGACGACTGAAGGATTTTCCGGCCCAACGTATGTGTGACCTTTCAGCGTAGTACTAATGTATGCTTAGTTGGTTCATGGAAACGAGTTGATATCGTAGTATGATACATATATGTATGAACGAGTACATATTCAGGTATTTACAGAGCTATGTTTTGACATTTCCAACCTGAGCTCGTTTGGTATGATATTGGAATTTCGGTTTCAGAGGTTGGCTAGCAGTCAGTCGGTCAGTTTCAGTCGAAATGATAATGTACCGCTAGTCTCTTTACAAATTAGAATTCCGTTATGAAATGTTTACAATGAATATTCAATAGTAGCAATTTATGGGAATATGTCAGTACAGATATTTGGAAAACTATTCAAAATGAAGACGACAAAGTAAATTTATATACGGTGTACATACTCATTATAAGGTTTGGCTTTTATGCTCAAATAAAAGGTATAAAGTTGAATCCTATAGTAACAATTTTGTTGGGAGTCGAAAGAACACTATGGCATTTACTTTTTAAAGATTATCTCGTTTAAATGTTGACCGCAACTACGCCATAAATGGTATATCCTGAGGATCCAATTTTGGACGACGTGTTCCCGCATAGCGAATGGTATCTTGCGAATGACACGAGTAATGTTGGCTTCAAAGCGTCGATTGAAGCTGGCTTATCCCTGAAGACCAGAGACATAATGTAACCCCAAGGAAAATAATCTAAAGGTGTGATATCACACGATCTAGGCGACCAATTTACTGGTCCAAAACGTGAAATCAGGTTCTCACCAAAATGATTTCTTAATAAGTCCATTGTTTCGCTCGCTTTTACAGAACGCTTATTTTCGTAATACAGCTGAACAATTTGGATACGTTGTTGAGGTGTTAGTCTTAATATGATAATTTGTCAAACAATACTGAATAAAAATTACATTACAGTTTGACAGGAGTCACACGTAATCTGTCAAAAATGCCCATTGAGAATCAAACCTCATAATGAATCACCCTTTATATCTGATACGTATTTCTCTGAAAAATTTACTTTTATGAATTGTATTTTCTAGTTAACACTCCCATACACGTGTATAAAACTCGTTAGTGCTATGACCGCAAAACTCATTTCTCCAAAGAGCAAAAAATCACGTGAATCACATTGCAAAACATTGTGATTTTCATCGTGAATTCTGCGGATACTTTTGTTGACAGTTATTCTCAGTTGATAAAATTCCGCATATATATTCGCTCACATACAATCAGATTGTCCTGAAATACGAAATGAAGCAGCAAATGTCTCTTTTATTACTTGCAAAAAGCCCTTGTTCCATATTTTTTTATATGCAGACATACAGCATAATGCGGTACCAGTGAGTTATGAGACCTCCACGTGAAAAGTGTTCATGATGAGCACATCCTTTGAAATGTTCTGCATCCCACTACAATATTTGCAAGTATTACACCCTGTTCCATACTGTATGAAAATTTATTTCAAATACATGTGATGAAAATACATTTATTTTTTCATCACTGTCTTTATCTCGTGTAAGATATTTGCAAGAGAACGGATATAATCATTGTTGGAAGACGTTATGGGCACGTGGGAGAGAACTCCCCAGACGCAGTTGGCCACATGTGACGTAAATCATTTCGAAGAAAAATGGAAATATGCTTCGCATGCTCTGAGATTACAGTTGGTACTTGAGGCTTTAGTCTTATTGGATTATTACAAGGTGTTTTCTTTTCGTAGGAAATTAATGTAGTCGTTGAATTCTTGCTACGTTTTTGTGCGTAAATCCACCAGAAAGCACTGGCTTACAAGCGATGACTGCCAAATTAATGTTGGAGAGTTAATGCATGATGAAGCCTTTTTAACACAATCTTTTTCTTCAAATTTATTATGCTGTCATAAAGAATTTTCAACAGAATGAAGGTTGCTTGCGATCTCACTAATTTTTCACAATAATTTATTTATATCTATAAACATTGATAGGAGAAATCACTTCCTGCTAATGAGAAGTCACCGCAATTTCTTTCATTGAATTGTGCTCCTATCGATAGAAAACCTTGAATTCAGCCACCGGAGCACTATGTTATGGTTAATATTTAGTTCTAGGCACCTGAGAACCGATTAAGGTTTTACCTTTCAGGATCCATTTCTTCTTGAAAGTTACGACCAGTTACTTCAGGTGGAAGTTATTGACACCGAGAGCTACCGACCTTGCAAATTTCATCAGAATCTCTAACCCCAAAGCCACGCACTTTCTTTGTAAAATTAGTTCATCAATGTGTAAAATTTAATAGGTTTCAAAGGCTCCTTACGACATAATGAGTCCATTAAAGAGTTCAGCATCTTTCGTTCTGGGCATCTTTATGTATCGTGGCGTTCTCTTTGCTAATTCTGCATTCCCTCGATCAATGGTATTGGAGTGAGATATCAAAAGAAGAAAATTACGAAATCTTCTTCCCCACCACACAATTTGACATATTCAAATTGACGGAAGAAGTTTTTATAAGTAAAAGGACAGTATATACCTCAAAAATCAAAACACACATAGCTTTTTTAGTAAACATATGATTTTTGCGTTTTAAGGTTTTTCTAAATACAATTGAAGCAGTTGCCTTAAGCTCTTTAAAAATGGTCAAAAAAACCTAGAAAAGTATAAGGCTTCTTTTTTGGCGAAGAAGAACATTCAAGTATAGCTCAAAAAATATAAGTAAATACAAGTATAATCTTGCTGTTTGATGGAATGGATTTGGTGTTTCAATTACACTATTGAATCGATAGAGCAGACTGAGCTGCTAATGAGTAAACTTCAGTGTTATGAGGTAACAAACCGCTTGCATGCAGTGTTGCGACCGATTTTCCATTGAATGCAAAAATTTGTCATTTATTTGTTCATATCATCTGTTGCTGTACATATCATCTGCAGAAAAACTATTTAATCAATGCAGATGAAAAAAGTTAATATCTAAACTTAAAAAAAGGTACTGAAAGCAAACCTTTAAATAATATTTTAAAAGTATGCTCGGGATAATCGCAGAGGCGGGGAATAATAATATGTACGTACCGGTCTGTAGACAGATGAAAGCAAGTAAAGATAACTGACGACCAGATGATGGTACGACACAAAAACACTTTTAGAATAAAAAGAAAACCGACTTGAAATAAATTTTATGGAAGCGGTGCCATATCAGTTTTTCCCCGTTTCTTATGTGATGGTACACATGTTTGAAGGTTTTTATGTTGAAATGGAGAAATTAATTTTAACCGCTTCATAAAATTTATTTCATCGTTATCAGGGTATTTTGGAGTCTGTTTTCTTTTTTTTCTAAAAGTTTTTTATTTCAACCTTTTTAGTAGCAAATTTTTTAAACTCAATTACTTGAAAACGTTTTACCATGTATACCAAAATATAGTTTTTAGTCTGCAATGGAAAACTAACTACTTTTAAAACCTGCAGCGTTTATAGGATCTCATCAACGTTTACCTTGATTTTAGGTTTGATAAAAATCCAATATAAATTGTAGTTTTAATAAGTTCTCGAATTTCGAACTTTGCCTAGCTACCATTTCAATATTTCGACCCGACCTGAGCGGCCACCATTTTCTTTCAGATAGTTCGACTTTGGTTTTTCTAATCTTAGCTTTATCACACACTTTGATGTATTTTTGTATCAATTTTGGTACAAATAGGAGCTATACTTCGGTCAGAATAGAAATCATGGGTTTTAATCTAAAACAGCCTCTATCTTTTTTCGCTTAACTAATTTGAATAATTAACAAAACTAGAAATGAATTGAATGACTAGAGACCCTATATAAAGCCGAGCTGAATGAATGGGGGGGATTCATTACAACCGATATAGTAAAACCGCGATAGAAAAACTGCGACAGTGTGGAGTGCAGATAAAAAGCAATATTATTGTTAAGTGGACAGTTGTTAGAGAAATTTATTGACAAGTGCAAGTTAGATTTTAATTAATTTTTGTGAAAAAGTCAAATTAAGGATTGTGCATTTTTAGTAAATAAACTCTTTTAACTTAATTTAAAAGACAGTGCGTTTTCACTTTCCGGAACATTTAAATTATCGGCCGCGAACCATAACACGCGACAGTGGTGTCAAGAAGTGAGGAAGAAAATTTCGAAAGTAAAAGCATTTAAACATTTTTAAAGTGCAGAATAGTGAAATTTAACTCGAAAACTGTTGGAAAAAACGAAAAGCCAAAACAATAAAAATGCCACAAAACTTGCATCTAAGAATTAATGAATTGACCATGTCGGAGCTTAAGGAAGAGTTGGAACAGCGAAATCTGGCTACGCAAGGTACAAAGGCCACACTGATTGCACGCTCGCGCGACGCGATCGAATCGGAAGGCGTAATTCTGGATTCGGGTGAGCCCTCAGATGCAGAAAATGGTGCAGAAGGTGGAGAAGCAGAAACACCAAAATCAAAGGAACCAGAAAATTCGCTGTTGCAAATGTTGATGCTGATGCAGCAAGAGCAGCGACAACAGTCTTTCAATTTAACATTCAGTTTAACTGCGAAGCTTGATGAACAATCAGCGAAGCTAAATGAAAAATCAGCGAAGCTGGATCATCAAGCAATCGAAATCAAGGCAGATTTTCAAAAACAGTCAACCGATTTGAGAGCAGATTTGCAAAAACAGTCAACCGAAATAAAAGCGGAGCTCGGTAGTCTGAACAAACAAATTAAATGCGTCGAAGAAAAAGTTTACCAGGTCGAAGAGAGAATTAACCGTGAGATCAGCCAGGTCGAGGAGAGAATAAACCATTATATCAGCCAGGCAGAGGAGAGAATCAACCATGAGATGGGGAACATGAAAAAGGAATTGGAAGCAGCGAAGGCAATAGTAACCACCTCACCAGCCCCGCTTATAACCGCAGCACAAAGCACATTCCGAAATATGCAAGCACCAACATTCGATGGGCAAGCAGTCTGGACTATTTACAAAACCCAGTTTAAAGCCGCCGTGGAATCAGCAGGAACGAGCAACTGCACTAATTCTTGCTCTAAGAGGCCCAGCTGCCGAGCTTTTGCAGACTTTCCCCATTGAGTTGCATTCAAACCCGGCTGCTATAATGAATGCGCTTGACATGCGTTATGGAGACGATCATCTGAAGTAGATTTATCGGTCACAGCTACGGCACCGGATGCAGAAGCCTGGCGAAACACTACAGCAGCTAGCACAAGACATTGAGCGGCTGGAACTTTTGGCTTACCCAGCTTATAACCCAGAACATCGAGATGACGCAGAAACAGAAGCATTCATCAGTGCATTAAAAGACCAAGAATTGCGTTTGGCTCAAAAGCAAACAGTTAAGGACGCATTGGCTTATAGTCTGAACTTTGAGGCAGCGAAAATTTTGAGCCGTACCACTGCCCGGGTTCGCCAGGTAATGCTAGTCGAGTGCAGGTGTGAGCGCGTTGAAAGGTGCTCATAGATGCTGGAATTGCGGAGAGAAGGGGCACCTGCAAAGAGACTGCAAGAAGCGAAGAAAACCGAGCTATTGTCCAGGGTGTGCAGCTAGGAGGAGATCCAGACCGAGTCAGGAGCTCAGAATGGAAGCTCTCCAAACTGAGGGGTCGGGAAACATGTAAGAGCCAACTTCGCGGGGCAGAGGTTGGCTAGGAGAATTGACGTCCCCAGCAGCACCATCAACGTATCAAAACTACATCGTGGAGAAGCGGACTTATGCCTTCCGGGTCAAGTTGACGGAGAACATTGCACCATAACAATCGACACTGGTGCAACCGGATCGATTATCCGACCAGACCATGTGAGGCAACAACTACTTTACAAGGGCAGAATTTTCTCACTACGGACAGTTACGGGAGAAACTGCACCTGTCCATGGAGAGGTCAACCTCCAGATACAGTTGGTCGACCTTGCGTTCCGACATAATTATCTGGTCGCGAACATTATGGATGACTGCATTCTCGGAATGGATTTTCTGCGACCACATGTAATCACGTTGGATTTGGGCAGTAGGGTATTGAAATGGCAGAATGTCGAAGTATTGATGGAGGATCCCAGCGTCCAAATTCCCAAGATGAATGTAGTAGTATGTGCCGACACTGATGTACCGAATTCTTCCGAGAGCATTGTATGGGCCAAGCTTGATGGTGATTCTGGAGACCAATGATCTTATCTGATAGAGCCAACGAAACGTCCACATTGCGCAGTTTGATTGTAGGACGAAGCCTTGTAGGATCTTTAAGGAACGGATATGTGCCAGTAAGAGTCCTTGACACCGCAGACTCAACCACAAGCATCAAAGCGGGAGAAGTCGTTGGCAGCTGCCAGCCTGTTTCCACCATCACCTCTTTGGAAGCCACTCACAAGCATCATTGGAAACAGGTCAAATTGCAACATTGAAGCAGGTCAAATTGCCAGTGCAGCTATTCAAGCGAGCCTCTGATCTGGTCACCAAGTACAGTGACATCTTCTCAACAAGCCCGGATGACCAAGCTGAACGAGTATCGTAACTCACGTCATAGATACACAGGAAACCAAGCCAATCCGACAAGCGTCGAGACGTCTTCCTATAGCCAAACAAGGCGAAGTAGCGCACTGATCTCGGACATGGAAAAACAAGGTGTTATCGAACATTCTGTCAGTCCATGGGCTGCGCCAGTAGTTCTAGTAAAGAAAAAGGATGGTAGCACTCATTTCTGTGTCGACTATAGGCAGCTTAACGACGTCACTAAGAAAGATAGGTACCCGCTTCCACGCATCGATGACATCATGGATACTTTAGCCGACGCAAAATGATTGTCTACACTCAATCTCAAGAGTGGCTACTGGCAGGTAGTAAACGACAAGAAGGACCGATAGAAGACCGCATTTTCAGTTGGGACCGGTTTGTGGCAATTTGTGGTGATCCCATTTGGGCTTTGCAATGCTCCAGCCACTTTCGAACGCCTGATGGAATACGTGCTACGAGGCCTAACCTAGAAAACCTGCTTGGTATACCTAGATGACATCATTGTAATCAGGAGAACGTTCGAAGAGCATGTGCGGAACTTAGAAGAGGTTTTCTCCCGATTGCGCCTGGCGAATTTGAAACTTAGTCCCGACAAGTGTACCCTTTTCGCAGCTGAAGAAAAATACCTGGGACACGTCGTATCAGCAGAAGGGGTCAAACAGACCCTGAGAAAATTGAAGCCGTGAAAAGCTGGCAAACACCAAACAACAAGCGCCAACTACGAAGTTTTCTGGGTCTGGCAAACTACTATCGAAGATTCGTAAAAGACTTTGCAAAAATAGCTAAGTGTCTCTATCAGCTTACCGAGAAAAATCGTCCGTATGTCTGGAATGAACAATGCCAGGTAGCCTTTGAGACCTTGAAGGAGAAGCTGTGTGAATGACCCGTGCTTGCATATTCGAAACCCGAAAAAATGTTTGTAGTCGGTATTGGAGCTGTACTCTCCCAGCAGATCAATGGCGAAGCAAGAGTCCTTTCGTATTACAGTCAAGTTCTCTCAAAAAGCGAGAGGAACTACTACGTGACCAGGAAGGAGCTATTGGCTATAATAGAGGCCACCAAGCAGTTGCACAAGTACCTATATGGCCAGAAATTTGCTCTTCGAACGGACCATGCATCGCTGAGATGGCTGCTCAACTTCAAGAACCCCGAGGGACAAGTTACGAGATGGATCGAAAGATTGCAGTCATACGACTACATAATTATTAGGGAGGGCAGAGTTCATGGAAATGCTGACGCCCTATCTCGCCGTCCATGTCCAGCGAACTGCAAGCATTGCCGACGGATTGAGGAAAAGGAGCCGCCCGTTGATCTGCGATTGATAGCGGCCGAATTCGATGAAGGTTGGTCATCGGAGGAGATTCGAAATGCTTAGTTAGCCGATGAAGACATCGGACCATTGCTCGTATGGAAGGAGACAACTGGGCGACCTGAGTGGAAAGACGTTTCAATGCATGGCGCAATCCTGAAAAGCTATTGGGCACAATGGAACTCCCTTCAGGTGGAGGGTGGCGTATTCAAGCGGCAATGGAAAACGGCGGATGGCAGCTCCTACAGGATGCAAACTATACTACCCAAAAGCCGAATCCACGATGTGGTTAAGGAAATGCATGAAGGACCCTCGGGAGGCCACCTTGGTGTTAACAAGACCTTAGCGAAATTGCGGGAAAGGTGCTACTGGCTCCACGCTCGAGAAGACGTAGAGAGCTGGTGCCGTCGATGCACGTTTTGCGCTTCCGTCTAAGGTCCAAAGCGACGACTGAGAGGACAAATGCAAACCTATAACGTGGGGGTACCATTCGAAAGGATCGCTGTTGACATCACAGGACCCTTTCCTGAATTCGAATGGGGAAATCGATACACGCTGTTTGTGGCCGATTATTTCAGCAAGTGGCCCGAGGTCTACCCCATCCCCAACCAGGAAGCAACTACTGTAGCCGAACAGCTAGTATTAAATTGGGTCAGTAGGTACGGCGTACCTTGCGAACTACATTCAGATCAAGGCGGAAACTTTGAGTCACTAGTTGTTGGCGAAATGTGCGAGCTGCTGGGAATACGAAAAATGAGGACAACACCGCTGCATCCCCAATCCGATGGAATGGTCGAACGTTTTAACGGCACGCTCAATAAACATCTGGCCAAGATGGTTGATGAGAACCAAAGGGACTGCAACCGACACATCCCACTTTTTTTGATGGCGTACAGAGCTGCCGAACATTCATCGACGGGCCAAGCCCCAGCCAAAGTCATTTTTGGAAAGACTATTCACCTGCCAGCTGATATCAAGTTCGGAGTACCCTCTGAGAAACCCCAAACTATTTCGGAGTACCCAAGTGAGCTAAGACAACGGTTGAACCAGATACATCGGACAGTGCGAAAACACCTCGAATCGGCTTCTGACCGCATGAAGACCAGGTATGATCTAAAGGCAAATTCTACTGGCTTCTAGCAAGATGACTTGGTGTGGCTATGTAACCCACAGCGGCGGAAGGGTAGGTCTCCAAAGTTGCAGCATAATCGGGAGGGACCATACGGGGTTACGAAGCGAATCAACGACGTCGTATATTGCATACAGGAACACCGTAAGCCGAGAGCCAAAATGAAAATCGTACATCTGGACCGTCTTGCCCCATATTACATCCAGGAAGAATTGACTACAACTGGCGACAAATCTTTTCGGGGTGAAAAGATGGGGGCAGTGTTACATGTACAACTAATGCTGCGAGCTAGTGTCGTAATTGTTTTCACAACATCATGATCAACAAAAGGATGTACCCGAAAACCCGCCCAGCATGATCAATATCTGAAAGTGACATCACTGCCTCATTCATTAAGCTGTTCGAATAATCCAGATAGTTCGCCAATATACGAGAAATGAATTGAATGACTAGAGACCCTATATAAAGCCGAGCTGAATGAATGGGGGGGATTCATTACAACCGATATAGTAAAACCACGATAGTAAAACTGCGACAGTGTGGAGTGCAAATAAAAAGCAATATTGATTGTTAAGTGAAGACAGTTGTTAGAGAAATTTATTGACAAGTGCAAGTTAGATTTTAATTAATTTAAATAAAATAGTCAAATTAAGGATTGAGCATTTTTATTAAATAAACTCTTTTGACTTAATTTAAAAGACAGTGCGTTTTCACTTTCCCGGAACATTTACATTATCGGCCGGGAATCATAACACGCGACAATATATATATATATGTATATATATATATATATATATATATATATATATATATACAGTCTTCCACAAAAGTCAAGGTACAGAGAATCGGTAACTGAAAATTGTATTACTGAATCAATATTTTTATTTGAAAACCAAAAGTTATGAAATGGTAATAATACGAGTTCTGTTGAATTTAAGTTTTCATAAATTCAAAGGGATTCGGCAATAATGATCATTGAAGACAATAATTTTTTGTTGGCAATGTCTCTTTTCTACTCCACAAAAGTCTTGGTACAGTTGCAGAAAATGCCCTGTTATTTGTAAAAAGGGGAATCCCCCAAGTTCATATTATCAGAGTGAGTTAACAACCGTAGGCCGCTGTCTTTAATATCGCGTCCGTATTCGTGGTGTATCTTTTATTTAATAAAATTTTTAAAAAATGAGTCGAAAGGAGTTGAGTATTAAGGAGCGTGAAATAATTATTAATCTGCATTCAAATTAGAGCAAATCATATTCTGAAACAGCTGAACTAGTGTTGCGAAGTCGGTCAACCATTCAAAAAGTGATAAATCGATTTAAGAAGGAAAATAGAGTGGAAAATGTGCCCCGAACAGGTCGTCCATCTAAACTAAGTGCAAAGGACAAGAGAAAAATTTCGCGAATGGTAAAACAAGATCCATTTCTAAGCTGTAGAAAAATCTGCGATGTTCTTGGAATTAATGATAAGAAGGAGGTTAGCGCAGAAACTGTGCGTAGAGCTGTCGTAGAAGCTGGATTTTCATCTCGTACGCCTAGAAGAAAACCTCTTGTAAGTTCCATAAACAAACAAAAATGAATAACATTTGCAAAAGCATATATTGACAAACCAATAACGTTTTGGGATAATGTTTTATTTTCGGATGAGTCTAAATTTTGTATATTTGGTGTAAATGGGCATAAGAGGGTCTGGCGAAAAGTAGGGGAGCATTTAATCCCAAGAACACTATTAAAACAGTAAAACATGGAGGCGGTGGTGTTATGGTTTGGGGTTGCATGGCTGCTGCTGGAGTTAGAAATCTGACATTCATCGAAAATACTATGGATCAGAACTCTTATTTAGAGATTCTACGAAACAACATGAAACAAAGTGCAGCCAAATTAGGTATGCGAGAAGATTTCTTGTTTCAACAGGACAATGACCCTAAGCACACTGCGCAAAAAGTTCGAGTGTGGCTATTGTACAATACTCGCATGCTTGCTACACCGCCTCAAAGCTCTGATTTGAACCCTATAGAGCATCTTTGGAATGAGCTTGAGACAAAAATCCGAAAAAGAGTGATATCAAGCAAGGCGCAGCTTAAGGATGTTATATTGGAGGAGTGGGCCAGAATCAGCAGCGAATTTACTAAAAAATTGGTATATTCTATGCCTAAAAGACTGAAGTCAGTAATTCAGATGAAAGGATATCCGACAAAATATTAAGAAAAGTATAACTCAAATAACTATGCAAGACTATAATTACGATTTGTATCATTTTTCTTTAGGTGTACCATGACTTTTGTGGACTTCATTCATTGACTTTCCAACACATCATATGTAATAATATATTAATACGACGGAATTTTCGTTTTGTTTGCATGAATTTAAAGTGTAATGATTATAGTTGAAGTAATACCAAAAAAATTTTATCACTATAGGTTTTTTAAATAAAAATATCAAACAATTTTCATGATATTTATCACTGTACCTTGACTTTTGTGGAAGACTGTATATATATATATATATATATATATATATATATATATATATATATATATATATAGATATATATATATATATATACATTGTGACAAAAGTACCCGGAAGTTGCAAATGAAACGTAAAATATTTAATTATTCATCAATATTTATTTTGTCGCCTTCAATGTAATCCCCATCAGATGCACTTCGATTTTTCCAGTCCTCGAAACACTTTTCATAAGCACTTTTTGGGATGGTTTTCAGCTCCTTCAGCGAGTTTTGTTTTACTTTTACAAAAGTACCCGGGAATTGCAGATAAAACGCAAAATATTTCATTGTTCATCAAAATCACACTAAGCCAAATCTGGTGAATACGGTGGTTGATCGATGGTATTTATTGCGTTTTTGGCTTAAAATTCGGTCAAAATAACAAAATACATTTTTTTTGAAATATTATTTACCCGGGGAATTTAAATTACAAGTTCCGGGTACTTCGTTGTCACAATGTATATGTATATATATATATATATATATATATATATATATATATATATATATATATATATATATATATATATTTATATTTATATATGTAACCATAGAGTGAGCTCCGCTATCAATCTCAAGAAATGTCCTTAAAAAGATCCTTCGTAACTCGTTCACGTTTATTCCATACCCACCGCCTCCGTTTTCAGTTAGTTACGGCATATAGTTCTCATGAAATATTTAAGAATATGATGTCCTATAGTTGAATGAAAACTGGACTATTCATTTTCATGTTCATCTTTAAAGTTATAATCAGTTATAGAAGGAAAAGTATCGTTTTTACGTCACGATTCTCGTCGGTCTTTAGAATAGAAATCACTCATATTAGATTTCGGGGCATATAATGTATAATATATATATGCAGGGTGCGTACGGTATTTGAGGACATGCATAAATGTGACTATAACCTCGCGAATTTAATTTTTTTTTATTTTTTTTCCTTATCAGATAAGAAATGGCGGACTACAACATCACTCAAGAAATGAAGAGAAATGTTGTCATCGTCGCTATATGTTCGAACCAGACAGATTTAGAGATCTCTAATTTTCTTAATTGCGCCCGTTCATTCGTGCACAAGGTTCGCTGTGAATCGGAATTATCAGGAGACGATACAGAATCGGTTGGAAAACGGAAAAAGCACAAACAGCGTTCTGACACTGTCCGATCTGCAGAATTTTTAGAGCAAGTGATCATAGACGAGGACCCTTCAAAATCAATGAGGGTCCTTGCGAGTGAGCTTCATGTTTCTGAGCGCCTTATTCGTAGAGTTGTCCACAAAGACCTTCGGTATAAGTCTTACGTGATGCGAAGAGGACAGTTCATGTCGGAACAAACACGGGAACAGAGAGTTCTTCGATCAAAACGTCTTTTAAACAAAATCAAACACCCTGAGGCGCCCAAAATGTTATGGTTTATTTCCGACGAAAAAAATGTTTTACCAAGATCAAAAGACCAATCGCAGAAATGACAGATGGCTATGTTCAAATCCTACGAAGGTTCCTGTTGTTATGCACACAAAATTTCCAGCCACTGTTATGATTTTAGGTGTTGTCAGCAACGAAGGACATGTTATGCCACCACACTTTTTTACTCAAGGACTTCGAGTGAACTCTGCTGCATACATCGAGGTTTTGGAGACGGTAGGGAAACCCTGGATAGACAATGTAAGCGGAGGCCGACCATACATTTTTCAACAAGACTTTGCTCCTTTACATAAAGCGATGGCGACACAAGATTGGATGGCCGAAAATTTTAATGACAACATAACACCGAACCTATGGCCACCTAGCTCCCCAGACCTTAATCCTTTGGATTATTACGTATGGGGCGTAGTTGAGCGTGAGACCAATAAGCGTCCTCATAATACCACTTCTTCGCTGAAGACTGCTATTAATGCCGTTATGGTCAATATGAACAAGGAGCATTTGATTCGGGCATGTAATCGTTTCCCGACCTGGACCGAAGAGGTTATTGTTGCTAATGGCGATTTTATTAAATAAATTTATAGCCATATATTAATATAACGTTGTATAAAAAATTCCTGAAATTTCCTTAAATTTTGTTAAAAATACAAGCTAATTAATTTTACTCTCAAATTGTCCTCAAATACCGTACGCACCCTGTATATATATACAGAGGTGGCCAAAAGTGATCGGACAATACAAGAAACAAGCAATAAAATACTTTTACGAGCATAAGCTTTGAAATGAAATAAAAATTTTTCCCTTACAGTCTTCCACAAAAGTCAAGGTACAGAGAATCGGTAACTGAAAATTTTATTACTGAATCAATATTTTTATTTGAAAACCAAAAGTTATGAAATGGTAATAATACGAGTTCTGTTGAATTTAAGTTTTCATAAATTTAAAGGGACTCGGCAATAATGATCATTGAAGACAATAATTTTTTGTTGGCAATGTCTCTTTTCTACTCCACAAAAGTCTTGGTACAGTTGCAGAAAATGCCCTGTTATTTGTAAAAAGGGGAATCCCCCAAGTTCATATTATCAGAGTGAGTTAACAACCGTAGGCCGCTGTCTTTAATATCGCGTCCGTATTCGTGGTGTATCTTTTATTTAATAAAATTTTTAAAAAATGAGTCGAAAGGAGTTGAGTATTAAGGAGCGTGAAATAATTATTAATCTGCATTCAAATCAGAGCAAATCATATTCTGAAATAGCTGAACTAGTGTTGCGAAGTCGGTCAACCATTCAAAAAGTGATAAATCGATTTAAGAAGGAAAATAGAGTGGAAAATGTGCCCCGAACAGGTCGTCCATCTAAACTAAGTGCAAAGGACAAGAGAAAAATTTCGCGAATGGTAAAACAAGATCCATTTCTAAGCTGTAGAAAAATCTGCGATGTTCTTGGAATTAATGATAAGAAGGAGGTTAGCGCAGAAACTGTGCGTAGAGCTGTCGTAGAAGCTGGATTTTCATCTCGTACGCCTAGAAGAAAACCTCTTGTAAGTTCCATAAATAAACAAAAAAGAATAACATTTGCAAAAGCATATATTGACAAACCAATAACGTTTTGGGATAATGTTTTATTTTCGGATGAGTCTAAATTTTGTATATTTGTTGTAAATGGGCATAAGAGGGTCTGGCGAAATGTAGGAGAAGCATTTAATCCCAAGAACACTATTAAAACAGTAAAACATGGAGGCGGTGGTGTTATGGTTTGGGGTTGCATGGCTGCTGCTGGAGTTGGAAATCTGACATTCATCGAAAATACTATGGATCAGAACTCTTATTTAGAGATTCTACGAAACAACATGAAACAAAGTGCAGCCAAATTAGGTATGCGAGAAGATTTCTTGTTTCAACAGGACAAGGACCCTAAGCACACTGCGCATAAAGTTCGAATGTGGCTATTGTACAATACTCGCATGCTTGCTACACCGCCTCAAAGCCCTGATTTGAACCCTATAGAGCATCTTTGGAATGAGCTTAAGACAAAAATCCGAAAAAGAGTGATATCAAGCAAGGCGCAGCTTAAGGATGTTATATTGGAGGAGTGGGCCAGAATCAGCAGCGAATTTACTAAAAAATTGGTATATTCTATGCCTAAAAGACTGAAGTCAGTAATTCAGATGAAAGGATATCCGACAAAATATTAAGAAAAGTATAATTCAAATAACTATGCAAGACTATAATTACGATTTGTATCATTTTTCTTTAGGTGTATCATGACTTTTGTGGACTTCATTCATTGACTTTCCAACACATCATATGTAATAATATATTAATACGACAGAATTTTCGTTTTGTTTTACATGAATTTAAAGTGTAATGATTATAGTTGAAGTAATATCAAAAAATTTTTATCACTATAGGTTTTTTAAATAAAAATATCAAACAATTTTCATGATATTTATCACTGTACCTTGACTTTTGTGGAAGACTGTATATAAAAGTTACTTGTATTCTCAATTAATTGCACAAAAAAATAAAACAGAAATAAAAAGATTTTCACAAGAAAATTAACAACTAATTCAAATTCACATTGCATCAAGTGGACAAAAGTAATCGGACATTTTGAAAAGTGTGAAATTAGTCATTGAAGTTTGGAGCAATTCTTTTCTTTTCATTTCCGAGTTTAAAAGGGAATTCCCCTAATTATATGTTGATATGTGTTTTTCTGATATCAGTCATTTAGTTGTCAGTTTTAAGTGAAGAAAGTTGAACATGGCTAAGAATCGCAAAGAAACCTGTATACATGAAAGAAAAGTTATAATAAAGTTGTATAAAGAGAATAAATCCTTTTCTGAAATATCAAAAATAATTGGAAGAAGTCGTTCGACAGTTTTCGATATCGTGAAACGGTTCATAAAAAATAATCAGGTGGAAAACGAAATTGGGAGTGGTCGACCATGTAAACTAACAGAGACAGACGCACGAAAAATCTTAAGAATTGTTAAAAAGAATCCGACTACAACGTCCAGAAGTATTAGGGATCAATTAGCAGATGTAAATGGTACCAATGTTAGTGCCCGGACTATTCGTAGAGCTCTCAGCCGTGCTGGTTATCAAGCGAGAGTACCTCGAAAGAAACCACTAATTAGCAAAGTTAATAAGAAGAAAGGATTATGCTTTGCAAAAGAATTTAAAAGCAAGCCGCTCGACTTTTGGACTCGTATAATATTCTCTGATGAGAGTAAGTTTAATATCTACCACTCCGACGGCAGGTTGTTGGTGTGGAGAACTCAAAATAGTGAGCTTCATCCCAAAAACATTCAACATACAGTAAAACACGGAGGTGGCTGTGTAATGGTCTGGGGTTGCATGGCTGCCAACGGTGTAGGAGAACTTGTTTTTATTGACGAACCTATGGACAAACTAGGTTACTTGTCGATTTTGAAAGAAAATTTGAAAAAAAGTGCACAAAAATTGGGTCTTGATGGTCATTATTTGTTCCAGCAAGATAATGACCCAAAGCATACAGCTCATGATGTTCGTATGTGGCTCCTTTTCAACACTCCTGGTCAATTAAAAACACCACCGCAATCTCCAGACCTAAATCCCATCGAACATCTTTGGGAACATCTGGATAAAAAAATAAGGAACCATCACATTACTAATAAAAGTCAACTGAAGATGGTGTTATTAGAAGAATGGGACAACATTACTCCGGACGTTACCCGTAAGTTGGTACAGTCTATGCCCAATAGGTTAACAGAAGTTATAAAACAAAAAGGATACGCAACTAGATATTAAAAGCCTATGTTCTAATGGAATCATCAGAAAGAAAAGTATTACAATTGAACGTCCGATTACTTTTGTCCACTTGATGCAATGTGAATTTAAATTAGTTGTTAATTTTCTTGTGAAATTCTTTTTATTTCTGTTTTATTTTTTTGTGCAATTAATTGAGAATACAAGTGACTTTTATATAAGGGAAAAATTTTTATTTCATTTCAAAGCTTATGCTCGTAAAAGTATTTAATTGCTTGTTTCTTGTATTGTCCGATCACTTTTGGCCATCTCTGTATATAGAAATATACATATATATATATATATATATATATATATATATATATATATATATATATATATATATCTAAAAAGTGTATTGATTGTCACTCCTTAACTCGAGACGGCTCAACCAATTGTCATAAAATTTTTAGGAAGGTGCAGGGAGGAGTGATGATGATTAGTTGGTTTTGAAATCCAAAATCGATCCAGCCATTCACGAGGCATGATTTTTTTCATGAAATGAACTCGCTCTTTGTAAAACAACAACAAATACACGAAAAATCGAAAAATTGCAAATACGGTGCGCCGATTTCACAATCGGAATAAATACCCATTCTCATACCTGAGGGGTACTGTTTGAGTCCTTTAATGCGGCCCCTTCGAGGCATTATTCTCAAATCCTCTAATTCCTTTCTTTCTTTCTTTCTTCACATTACTAACGCCAGCCCCATTAACATTAATTTTTCCCTTTTGTTTCTTTTATTTCTTCTAGTTTAAATTGTTTCCTGTTTACATGTAAAATAAATAAATAATTTTTTCTATCGTTCATGAATTGAATGTATTCTCCCATTATAATTATGTACGATTTTATTTTTACATAACAATTTCTCTTTCCTTCTCTAAGCTTAAATTAATTTGAAAATATGTAGTTATTTTCATCTTATTCTATAGCAGTAGATCATTTTATTCATCATTTATTATATTGCAAAATGCATTATATTGTAGTATCATTCCATCAAATTTCACCTTTTAATATCTAACGAACAGAACTACTCTGCCTCAACCAAACTATTCTCGGTCAATGTTTTCCACGCCTATAAATAAAAAAGAAGAAAATATGTTATTTTTCCCTAAGATAGGATAATTATGATTGTATTTTATAAATACGTATTTTGGATGTCCTTCAGTACATCAACAACTAGTGTCCGAAATATTTATTTAACAACATTGTTGTTTATGTACTGAAGAAGGACACAACTGGTGTCCGAAATACATACTTATAGAATAAAATAATTAGGAAAAAACAACATATTTTCTTCTTTTTACTGGTTCTCGTTTGTATACAGTGCACCCCACGCATAAGCAATTGACGAAGCTTATCTTGATACGTGAGATGTACTATGGTACAAGCTCTCGTTAGTCATGAGGGCAGCGCGCTAATTTTTTGATCGTGGGATACGGGGTTCAATTTATGATTGGTGCTTTAGTGGCAATTTTAAATCACATGATTTTCTTACCATTTGTTGATACTGGAGTCATTATTTCCTTTAGATGGCAATGAACTCTAACATCTGCATGATCGTAAGAAGATAAAACTGATGAATAATTACATGCGCAAAAGATATATTTTGTTTACTAAACACTCAGCGTGCCAAATAATACTACATACACATCAATGCAAAATGCACGTAGACGCAAAACCTGAGTATAACCACCAAAAAGAAAGGTTCTTCCTATTGTTTACGTAAAGCCTAGTCCAGACTCTACGTCTTGCCTGCGCAGTCAAAACGTATTAAAATTGAAAGAGCGTCCAGAAAGTGCACATCTTACCAACTTTCTTTGCGTAGTTCACCAGCTCAAATATCACTGCAACTGCACAGTTCTATGCGCAGTTCTAAGGGTTCGGCCACATTGCGATTTTTCTGCCGTAACCAGCGATTTTCAGACGCAAATACGAACACACTGCGACAAGATCTCCGAAGGAACTTCAGGCATGCGCAGAACTAAAATGCTCATTTGAAGGTATGTCTTTGCCAGGAACACATGCGCTAACTCATTTCTGCGCTATACAAGAAACTTCCATGCACGTCAGCGTCAAATGTCCAAATGATGTGCGCCTGCGCGAGTATCATAGAAACTACCTGCTAAACTGGTTTTAGGAAAAATCGCGAACTCCTGCGACTGCCGACCTGGACAAAATTGTCGAAAATCGCAGTGTGCGGGCTTCCATTTAACCATGTGTAACTTGCGACAGAAGTGCGGCTAAATAGTCGTAGTCTGATGCATCCCTAAAACGTTGCAACGTTTCGGTTTGTGCAGGCAAAATGTTGTGAAAGACGTAGCGTCTGGACCGGGCATAAGGTTCAAACAAGAAGATTAGCGCATTTAGTGATTGGTTTGTGAGTAAATGACATAAAACATTTCATCAATGTAAACAAATTAATAACAAATGCATGGAAAGTTTACATGATTTTCATCGGCAAATGTAATTACTCCACTCTCTGTATGACATTATCATCGTTTATTCAATTATTCAAGACGATAAAAAATGCTCTGATGAATAAGAACAAAGTTATCATCAATGCATATACACCGACTCAAATTTTTCATGTGTATGAATTGATGATAAGATTGTTCCTTTTTCATCAACTTCAATAAATGAATAATCGATGATAATGTCATGCAAAAATTAGAGTTATTATATTTGTTGATAAAAAAGAATAAGGTTGTCATCAACACATGCAAATAGTCCACTTCCTGCATTGCATTATAATAGGGAAATGAAATATCCCTATGATGATTTGTTTATTGTCTCGGAGTTAGAGCACTAGTCGCATAAGCCGCAGGTCCCAGGTTCAAGTCTCTACCTTTAAATCAATGACTTTAAAAAGTTACCAATTCAAAAGTAAGTAGGAGATTAAAAACCTCATTTGGCCGGAAGTGACGACAATGGAAGCGCTTCCCTCTAAAAATTCACTAAGAAATAATCTAGAAATCCGTCCCACTGAGTTAGTTGTATTGCAGTTGCAGTATGCAGGTAAAAAAATAACACCTTAAATTTTTAGTAATACGCTTACAAACTCAGGAATCCTGAATAAATTTAGTCTGCCTTTTAATTCACGTTAATTTACACGAACATCTTAATTTATATTATAATACTATAAAGATAACACAGTGGGTCTCATATAACAATCGTTAATCAAACTAACGATTGATGATTAATGATTACTAAAATTAATCGCGATTACGATTAACTATCTTAATTTGATCGGGATCAAATTAATAGATTAAATTTTCAATCGATTGATTAATCGATTAACAAAATTAATCGATTAATGCCAAGTCTGTGCCGGATTACCAGAGCGATTTATGCTTATGATAATGGTTATCGAGCATTCCGGGATTCAAATAACCGCAGATTCTATCAAGTCGAAATTACTTGATATGGAAGTGGCAGATACGAGCGAATCAGAACCCAATTCAGCACTAGCAGAAAAAAGGCATAGCAAATCGACTAAAGGAGGCAGCACTAGTACACATGGCGGACAGATATCGAATACGTCAAAATCAACATCATCAAGTGTCAACAACACAAAAACAATAACTTGTTATCGTTGTAAGGAAATGAGTCACTACCGCAGCCAGTGCACCCTTTTGAAGGAGAAAACAGAAAATAAGAAGCAAAGCAACAACGTGTTTTACTTATAGGTTATGGGCCCAGCACGCTTTTACTGCAGCGCTTTCAACGTTGTTTTTCTCAGTGGCGGATTCAGTAAAAGTGACTTTTACATTGACTCGAGTGTAAGCATGCACATGACGCCGAATAAATGTTGGTTGAAAAATCGTAAAGACTCATCAAGTTTACCGGAAATCATTGTCACCAATAAGCCGAAAGTTCCCGTTTTGTGTTCAGGAGACATAGAAATAACGACGAGCCACAATTACGACATCACTGTGCAGAATGCGTTGGGTGTTCCAAGTCTTAAGACCAACTTCTTGTCGGTGAGCGAATTAATTAAAAATGGAAACAGCGTCGTATTTGAGCACAATAAGTGCCTCATAAGAAACAAATTGGATGAGTTAGTTGCAATAGCTGACCTGGTTGATGGAGTATATAAGTTGAGAGTACTAACACAGAATTGTTTGTTGAAAGTCAGTGGCCATACATGGCACAGACGGCTTGGTCACATCAATAGCACGGATATGAGCAAAATAAAGAAGTGCGGATTGGTAGAAGGATTTGATTATGCTGATGGAGTCATAACAAGCAATCCAGCTTTCAAATTTGCCGCGAAGGAAAGCAATCAAGCAAACACGGATCACGTGCCACAGAGACTCTTTAGGTAATTCATTCAGATGTCTGTGGACCCATGGAGATTGTGTCAATAGGCGATCCACGATATTTCTTAATATTCATTGATGACTACACCAGGATGACATTTATTTACTTTCTGAAGACTGAGAGTGAGGTATTAAATCATTTTAAAGAATTCAAATCTATGACAGAGAATTTTCAGAATAAGAAAATAAAAATCTTGCGTAAGGATAAGGGCTGTGAGTATTGCAGCAATGATTTTGAAGATTTCTAAAAGAAAGTGGAAGTCATGAATCAAAAAACAAACCCTTCCACACCTGAACCGAACGGATTGAGTGAAAGGTCAACCCGAATCATAGTGGAGAAAGCGAGATGCTTACTTTTCGAAGCAGGTCTTGAAAAAAACTTTGGGCAAAAGCTGCTTACACAGCTGTCTATTTGAAGAATAGATCAGTAGTTTCAGGTATTGAAAAGACTCCATATGAGGCTTTGACGAAGAAGAAACCAGATTTACAGCATATACGTATATTTGGAAGTCCTGTAATGTTGCACATACTTAAAGAAAAAAAAAACCAAGTGCGATAAAAAATCACAGATGCAAATACTGGTTGGTTTCAGAGAAAACATCAAAGGTTACAGAACTTATGATCCAGTTAAAAGGAATGTAACTACGAGTAAAGATGTTGTGATTATGGAAAAGCTACGAAGTATAGAAACTGCCACTGTGCCCCAGTAGAGACCACAGATTTAGTGGTGGAATTGCTTCAGGAATCTACGGTGAAGACAGAACCTTCTCATGATCAGTCGAGTTCCAGTGAGTGTGAATACTAGACTGGTCGCAGAAGGCTGGTGTGGACTATCAGGAAACTTTTTCACCGGTTTCACCGGTTATTATTGTTTGCTTTGAATGTGCAATTAGGTGTACTCACCTAGACGTCACAACAGCCTTTCTTAATGGTTATTTAAAAGAAAGCATCTTTATGCCAGAAGGATTTCCTGTTAAAGATTCTAATGAGGTAAAAAAATTAAAAAACGCTGTTTACGGTCTCAAACAATCATCCTTGGCTTGGTACCAAAGAGTGGATGAGACATTGTGTAATTTAGGATACGGTAGATGTAAACTTGGTTTTGGGCTGAAAACCACGTTTCAGATTCTTCACTTCTTTGTGAAAAGTCTGAAACGTAGTTTTCAGTATTTTTGGGGAGTATCAAGGTGGTTTTTAAGCAGGCAGATCGACGATAGATCAATTGTTCACATTCAAGCCACTTGAAAAATGCTGGGAGTTCAACATATAATGATAATGGCGTCAATGATCTCCCAAGTCCGCATCAATAATATCGGACTAAAACAGGGCAATGGGCTGGTCCCATTGCTATTCAATTTGGCTCTGGAGTACGTCATATGGACTACATACTTGTCGGTGCACCAGGTACATTACTATACAAGTCGAGCCAAGTAGTAGCCTATGCGGACGACATCAACATTTAGTCGCGGTCATTAACAACTGCCAAAGAACTCTTCCTGAAACTCGACAACGAAGCAAAACTGGTAGGGCTACAAATCAATGAGAGTAAAACAAGGCTCATGACGCAGTCTAGGAAATATACCTCAAATGCGCATAATAAACACTTGACGAATATAGTATCGAAAATAATATTGACATATGATTTTCGATCAAAATAATGAAGAAGGGTAATGAAAGAGGCGAAATACGCCAAAGAATGCCGCTCGCAAATAAAGTATTTAATTCAGTTTTGACGATCTTGAAGACCAGCTGCATACACAGGAAAACAAAGCTCCAAGTATGAAAATCTGTGATATTGTAACACCTGTTTTATGCTATGGACGTGAAACATGGATCCTAACCCAAGCATCCGAAAATATATTGAACACCTTTGAGAGACGGGTCCTGAGGTGAATAATCGGAGCGAAGCTAGACGTGGGCCAATGGCGAATTCGATACAACCATGAGCTTTATGAAATTTTTGACGAACCGGAGGTCTCAATGATTGTAAGGCTGCGAAAGCTGCAATGGGCTGGCCACATGAATCGTGTGGACGAACAACGGATACCCAAGAAGATATTCGTTGGGAGAACTGAAGGCCGGAGACCAGTGGGGAAACCGAGGAAACGCTGGTATGATTCGGTCGACGAGGACAGTTCATTGCTGCTCGGATTTCGAAATTGGAGGACACAGTTAATGCACCGAGAGAGTTGGAGGCGCTGTTTGCAGGAAGCGAAGGCCCGAGAGGGGCTGTAGTGCTAAGAAGAAGTCAAAGTAGCAGAAGAGTACTCCTGTGGGAAGGATATTGTAAACCAATTGGTAATTCAAGGAATGTCTTCTGAATATCGAAACTTGCCACATGGATTTCATAAATTTAGTTGGTCATATTTTAGTATATAAATTCGCCATGATCCGGTTATCATTGTGTTGACCTTATAGTTTCAGGAGTCATGATAACATATCAATGTTACAAGCCATTGTTAAAAATTTGATCAAAATTCCTGAATATTTTTAGTGTCTAGGACCTTTGTAAATGTGTGCATCCACAGTATCACTATTGCTGTTGTAATTCTTGAATTTTTAGGGCACGCACATCTGTTACTAAGAAATCCCAATGCCTGCACAGGGCGAAATGTGTCACATATTGGACAAATAAATGATAAAAATTAGCAAGAAAGAAAAATTGCTAAGAAATTTTCACTTGTAAAGTAAGGACCTACTGCCATGATTTTTTTAGATTTTCAGATTAAAGGTGTCAAATAGCGACACAATTTTCTTTTACTTTTCTCCTCTTCACATCAAGACCCTTCATTTGACATCCATATTGGCTATCTTTGGCAATAAATATGTTTTAAGGGTCTTCCCACCATAGGGGGGTTCTCTTAAAAGCCTTATAATTTTTTCTAGTATTGGAACTCCTTTTGACGTGCTAAATTTCATGTATCTAGCTTACGTAGTTTCTGAGAAAATTTGATGTGAACCACGGACGGAGAGACTGATAGTAGCCGTTTTCAGTAGGATTTTGTGGAACAATTTTCCAAAACCCTAAAAAGTAGAGTGAAAATAAATATGAGTATGTCAACCAATAAATTCTGGTTTTATCTATTTAATGCTACCTCGTGCATTGATTTTTTATTTTTTCGGCCTGGAATGTACTTTATGTGTGTGGAACGCAAGCATGATCGCCACCCAAACAAACATTTGCTACTCCTATCCCTAATTATCCAGGCCATACATTTCATATCGATTTATTCTCAACTGAAAAACACCGAGTCTTTACAGCAATAAGTTTTCAAAATTCGCCCTTGCAAAGAAAATTGACTGTAAATCAGTGGAGGATGTAAAAAGCCCTCTTCGAGATATTCTATTTTATTTTTGTATCCCAGAAAACGTAGTAATTGATAATGAAGGAGCACTAATGTCACCCTCCTTAATGTTAATGATGGAGGACCAGCTCCAGACAAAAACTTTCCGAACCCCACCGTATAAAAGTGAGGTAAACGGACATGTAGATCGATGGGATTCACCTTTATAAAAACAATGCGGTGTTTGAAAAAAGAGGATCCATCATGTTAATTCGATCAGCTTTTGGAAAAAGCTGTCAGGGAGTATAATCGTTCGATACGCTCCGTAACAGGGAGGAAAGTATAAAATATCGAAAAGCTTAAGATTAAGCAAGAAAAAGACCTTAAATATCATAACCAAACAAGAACTACGATGTAGGACAAACAATCTTTGTTAAACAAAACAAGCGTAAAGGCTCAAAACTAACTCCACGTTATAAAGTAAAAAAGGTCAAAGAAAATAACCACACCACTGTAACATACTAACAGAATCCGAAAAGTTATCCATAAAGATAAAATTCGCAATTAATTTTTCAGGTTGACCCTCATTTTTGCCCAGACTAAGGTGCAAATCCTCGACTTTACAAACTCTCAAATCGTGACCTTGCACTTGGGGCAGACAAGAATACAAAACGAGAACTTCAAATTTATATAAATTAACTTGGAACTATATGAGAAATTTTTATCGGCAAGCAAAAAAGTAGTTAACTCATCCATCATCTGAAATCCTGAAGGTACAAAACATTGAGAAAATGGAAGAACGGCCAGAAATACACATCAATAGAACCGAGAAGCTACCTACGTTACAAAGCAACCTTACCTACCATCAGTACACAAGTTACGGCCTTATTTTTTCGAAATAATAAAAATATAAAAATTTATACTTTCAGCAAACCCCAAAAGTCTCCACAACTACCTCCGTCACCAACCAAGACAGCACATACGTCACCATTGTCATTCGGAGTGCCAACGCAGTTCAACCATCCGTTTCAACAACATTCCATACTTTTGACGATCGAGGACGACCAAACTTACGGGTGGGATGAAAAGTTTCCGGCCTGACCAAAAAAACGATGTTTTTATTACATGTTTTTTTGCTTTATTTTTCAACATAATCTCAATTAACACTGATACATTTCTCATAACGGTGTTCTAATTTAGTTATACCGGTTTTAAACGTAGATTCGTCAAGCTCCTCAAAATACTGATTTACAGCTTCGATAACTTCTTCGTTGCTCTTAAATCTTTTACCGCCAAGCCATTTTCTGAGGTTAAGAAACAGGTAAAAGTCGCTGGGAGCAATCTGGAGAGCAGGGAGGATGCGGCATCAATTCAAACTTCAATTCGGGGATTTTGGACATTGGGAACAATCGACGAATGCGCTGGTGCGTTATCGTGATGATATAAAATTTATTTCTTCGCCAAATGAGGTCGTTTAGTTTGCACCTCGTGCTTCAAACGTTGCAATAACTCTGCGTAGTATTGACCAGTGATATTCTTACCCTTTTCAAGGTAATCAATGTATATAATTCCTCTCGCATCCCAAAAACTGTAGCCATAA